>BRZM01002144.1:98061-114030 GCA_033238685.1 Lates japonicus
AGGGGCACATGTATTGCTGTGGAACAAATTAGATTTCGCAGTTTCTTTACCACTTCAACACCTTTAGGTTGACTCCAGTTCAGCAGCTCGCAAACATATGGAGCTGCTTTTTTCCAGCCTCACTTCACTTCTTTACCTTTCAAATACTTTTTTCCATTTTAACTTTTTCTGATGGTACTTTTTGTCTCATTTACTTAACTTTATCATTACCATGTACACATGTGTTTTCCCCTCCCTTAAATTACTTTTGCTGTATCTTTTTAAACACATTTTAGATTTCCAGGATTAAAATGTAATCAGTTTTTTTCCTTGTTTTTGCCTCATTGCTCAGCCACAATATGAACATATAAGTTATTTTCAGAGATGGCATTTCGTTTGCAAATGACTTTTGAACCTTCATCCTGAGTGTATGGGAAACCAAGAACACCAGCACTGACCTGCACCTCGACAATGGTCCTTTAATGTCAATGGATTTTTTTAATGCCATGCTCTTTTGTCCCCTTATCCTCAGAGGGCAACGTCACTAGTCAGTACTGTAATATCTGTATTGATTGCAGGGTTACTGTCCAGGTTCATATGAGGATGGAAAGTACAAGACATGCACTTGAATTTCAATGGGAATCTCTCTCATAATCGAGGATCAAGCATCATAAACCCATGATTATTCTTCATGTTATTCTTTGAGCAATCTGAGCCTGCAGGACGTGCCGTTAGCAGAGCTGCTGCTCGCACTGCTTTCGTCTTTCTCATGCGAGCACTCCTCTCTGTCATGAAGATTTGATCAGACACCTCCCAAAGAGCACCATCCCACACATGATATACCATTTTAACATTAAAAGGAAGGCATAGTGTCCCGTCACCCGCGTTCATTGTGCCTTGTCACGTTGACTTTCATAGTTACACTACCTTTATCCTGTCTTATTTCTGAGACACAGCTTGTTATCTGTGGAAAGTATAATATTTGGAAGTAAGAAGTTCATAAAATTTGATAGTCTTGATCATGTAGTAGTTTGTCAGTATGCTGTTTGTGCCACTCAATCAGAAGGTCGAGGGTTCAATTTCAGCTCTTCCAGTCCATGTGCCAAAGTATCCTTGGCAAGATACTGAACCCACCACTTGATGTTCGGTGCGAATGCGTGTTCGTGTTAGAAAGCACTTACATTGTATAGAACATATGAATGTGTGTATGGATGGATGTGATCTGTAGTGTGTAGCGCTTGAGTGGTCGAAAGACTAGGAAAAATATTTCATTCACAAGCAGCTTGAGCTTAATCTCAGGGCTCTGTGTTGCATATTTGGGGAATTCTGATTACATCCCGCTACTGTACAACATATAACCAGCACTACACAGTTGTTTTATATGTTTGTGTTAGGTCTGTGCTGTCATGCTCATTTAGTCTGAAACCACAGATTGTGTTGTCTGTATTTTATCTCAGCAGTATTCAAGTCAGGCTACTTTATCCTGTGTTATCTCTTTCTGTAAAACATCATGTTGGACCAAATCACCCGAGTGTGTCCTCATCATATACGTTTTATTCATGTAGCTGTGTGCTGGGCGTGAAGACATACTGTCATGTATGTTCGACTGACGAATGGTGAGAGGCAGTGTGACCAACTAGCTCTCCTCCACCAGATCACTTGATTTGTGATGTGCAAGAAATGGCTTGCAGATTCACGAGATTTGTCTCTTTGAATATTGTTATCGTCCGAGGCAAGATATGATATGATGAAAAAACAAGCCACTGTTTTCAAGGCCAGTGTGATAGGGAATGGAGAGTGGCATTTATCCTAGCAGAAAGTGTTTTGCCCTGTTTAGCTGTCAATTCAGCCAGCATAATCAGTCAGAGCTGTGCTACATCCTTGTTTCATGCTGTAGTTTTTGTCATTATTTCTTGCTAGGGTGCTTTTCAGCTCCTCTTCACGCCTGCTTCCTTGTCAACTTTCATTGCATGAGGGTTCTACAACGGCATCAGCACAGCATCAAACACCAGCGTATTCTGTGCTCTGGTTGGGAGTGTATCTGAACAGAGCCTATTGTGAGTTTCTCTCGATGTGCTGCCGCCAGGCGCCTGTCCGTGTGGGCAGCACCACAGCGCCATGCTGCACTTTCCATTAGCTCCAATGTTAAAACTCACACTTTCATCTCTACCAAAGCTGCAGACATACTGTACTGGTCAATATAAAGAAGATTATCTGTAAATTATACAGAGGTAGTTATGGGTCACAAAAATATGCTATACAATGTATGTTGCAATTTACGGGGAATTGAAACAGAATTAAAAAGTGCTACTTTCCTTCTCAACCTGACCAAGTCGAGACAAAACAAACACTCTTATTAATATGTGTTTTCATTTGCTTGTTAGGCTGTCACTTTCTTTGCCTTTTTTGCACCATAACAACATAATTCTTATTTAGCAGCAACGTGTCATTCTCAATGAAGCCACCACTGTGGCTGAGCAGTTGTCTGGGCAACAGGAACACAAAGACAGGTCAATGGGAGCACTTGAGCCATCTTCTACATTTCATTCAAGCTTCAATATGAGTGATCACAGACAGTTCATAAGGCTTATTAACTGTCCTGGCAACGGGATAACTGTCTCCACTTCCATCCCATTAATAACTCCACTCTATTTGTGTCCTGCGATTGTTTATAGAGAGATGATGGATATTCAGACGACGGAGCGAGATGGCACGCGCCGAGCACAACGCACCGAAATCGTACTTTTACCATTTGTTTTGTGTCTTTTTGTCTTCCTTTCTTCTCTTTCTCCATCATCTTGCAACGATTAAATCATAAGCAGTTACCAAAAGACACGTAAAGACAAAATGCCTCCTGAAGTATATATTTACCACTCTTCTATCTCTGTTCCTGCTGCATTCACCTTTATTCCATCTTCACTCCACTGCAAATTCCATTATTTATTCAGAGATATAGTGCTGGGGGGTTTTGAGTGGTGAAAGGAGCTACAGCTTAGAGTAAAAAAGGTGAAAAGATACAGACAAATTTCCTTCAAAAATTCAGGGCAAGACTGTGGGACCACCCAATGGAAGTACATTTCTGTTAATCTTATTGGACCTAAAATTGATTGAATTGATTTTTACGTAAACTTGGAAAGGTCAGATAGTTTCATTATGTCATTACCTTTTATGTGTCACACTAACAAAACAACTTCATATCCATAGTGCCTCAGGCTTCAGAGCAGCCTATTGCATTGAAGGAAACAAACACAACAGCAGGCAGCTCTCTCGGAGGCAATAAACTCCTGATCATCAAGGGATAGAAAATAACCTGCGCCTGATGGAACCAGAGGCAAACTACCTGTGTGCATGTGTGTGTATGCTGGAATGAAGAGCTACATGTGTGTCATTCCAGCGGGCATCTGACCTCACACCAAGCTAGAGTAACACCCACTTTTGCTCAGCTGATTGAAAACAATATCAAGCCCTCATATGTCACCGGGTGGTCCAGGCATGATGAAACGCGGTGAAACAACACTGCTGGCTGCCCATTGCCATTTTGCTCTACCATTGGTACTTTTTATTATTTCCCCTTGGATATTGATTTTCTTTCCTCTCTGTTGAACTTGAGGGGCCAGCGAGCAGGCCTCTGCTTCTTCATGCTACTGCTGTCAACACTATTTCACAGAACACGCACCCGCAGACACAGAGAATACACACCCACATTCACACACACACAAAAAATATTGTGTGCACGCGCATGTATGTAATGTGCACGCAAACACACATCTAGATACACACCAGGTCAATGCCTCCCTTGGAGGAATTAATCAGAGAATCTATGGGGCCAGACAATGAACAGGAGAAAGCTGTAAAATAGGCCACACAGGTGCACATGCAGTATTTCAAGTGTTTTTGTGTGTGTACGTGTGTGTGTGTGTGTGTGTGTGTGTGTGTCTCCGGTGCACTTAAGGCTGATGTGACAGCAGCAGTGTTGAGCTCCAGTGAGCCTTGAAAATGATGGACCCTCTGATGACCCTCTCCTCATATGCACACAGCTGAAACACACCACAAACCAAAAGTCAAGCCATCAACTGTCATTGACTCTCTTTTTTTTTCTCATTTCAAATTTAACAAAATCATGCTTTGCTTGCATTTTACCAATATGTGCATTTCTTTTTGCAGAAAATAGAGCTTATGTCCTTTTATTTTTATTTTATTTTGTTTTGCATTACAGTAGTGCGGCTAACCAGTCACAGCCCATACTAAGACAAAACAGTGTGTTGCAAATGTCTACAAGAACACCATCCATCCATTATTATACCACTATCCACTGAGGGTCGCGGGTGGCTAGAGCCAACTGCTGACATCGGGGTGAAAAATGGTGTACACCCTGGACAGGTCACCAGCCTATCACATGGCCAGAAGAATTGTGACATAAAAAGGTCAGCCCAGAAAAGTGAGTACGATTTTTTTTTGTCAAACCACTGCTCTCCGAGATCAAAAATGTCCTTTCACAGAAAACACCTGGTATTTTTACAAGTATGATCAGAGTGAAAGGTCACTCTGAATTCTCACCCTGTGTCTTCTTCACAGATGACATTTTGACGTCACAGTTGGAACGTGTAAATAATAGATTAATGATGGCTAAATTCTATTTAGCTGCTTCAGTGTCAGGGCCCCTGGTGTCAGTGTGCTATTGTTTATTGTCACACTGTCATTGCTTACAGAGACATTTGAATATAGAACATATAATGTTATTAGAAAACACCTGTGTTTTTCCTACTACAAGTCAAAAAAGTTTGCTGTGAAAATGGCGATTCTGCCCACCTGGTCTGACAGCCTGCTGTGGTATACGCTGCTGTCAATCATCCAGTGGTTTCGTCTCCTTCTCCTGTTTCCATTATTTTCGTTTGTTAGGTCGCATCTGGCTTTATCACCGACACTGCTGACATGGACCACATTTTAATTTTCTGTAATTAGGTTTATTAATTGCGGATTTGAAGGTCAAACTCAGTCCATAAGTTACAATCATACGTGGTCTCCACTTTTTGTCCTCGACTCTGGAGTTAAAATAGTCTTCTGACTTGACTTGAGGACAATCACCCTGAAATAATGACACAATGTTAAAGTCTCAGGTTGCCTGCTGAGTTACCCCTGCTGCTCACATGATGTCACACTGTGTCCTGTTTGCCGTTCTTTTGTACGCGCACTAGTGAGATAGATAATAGTATAACAAATTTCAGATCCCGGCTTTTACATATAGTACTGGTGTGCGCGTCGGTGCCACATGTGGGATACAAATGCAGATTGCAGCAAAATTCCAGAAATTGGTAACCGAGTGTGTATGTGTGTATTTGTTTTGCATGCACATGTGGGAGGCATTTGCATGGCCTGACGAGAGTGTTTATATTTGTACTCTCAACCTGAGGGCGGAAACGACCTGTCTCCGTGATTATATCCCGTAACCAGAAGTGACGTGGTAATCAGAAATCTATTTAAGAATTGTAGCCGTCTCTCTCTCTTCACTCTCTTTATTTCTTCCGCCTCTGTTTTCAGGTCACACAGACCTTCCTTTCCATTACCATCGTCACCATCTTTATTCCTGCGGTTTCGTTCTCGCCCACCACGGTCTATTTTCCTCTGTTTTTTGCTTGTTTTCTCCTCCCCTCCTCCCCTCCTGACGGCTTCACACCTGTCTTCTTCATGTGACTCAGGAGTTGTCCATCACTTGCAGGCACAAACTGTGACACTGTGTTATTGATCTCAGCAACACGTTAACTCGATCTGATGCTGGGTTTTTACAACACACTTAACAAAAGAGAGAGAAGTGGAAACAGAAGAAAAAAAAGTGTATTATTTTAGCAGAGTTGTATTGTGAAGCCAAGAGGGAGGAGGGAGGAGAAATAAGCAAAACAGAGAAAATAGACCGTGAGTGGAGCGAGAACAGAGTCAAGAATAAGAGATGACGAGTAGGTGTGGGAAAGGAAGGTCTAGTAATGACCTGAAAACAGAGAGAAGTACGGCGAGAGAAATAAAGAGAGAGTGAGAAAAGAGAGAGAGACAAGTTACAATTCTTTTAAATAGATTTACAATTACCACGTCACTTGGTTACCTAGATATAATCACAGGAGACAGGTCATTTTCCAACTTAGGTTGAGAATACAACATAAACACTATTGGCTCATGCAATGTTTCCACATGTACAAACAACACACACATACACACTCGGTTACTGTTCTAGATTTTACAATCTGCATTTGTCATACATGTGGCAATCGACGCCGTTATCACCAATTACTGATATGTAAAAGCCGGGATCTAGCATTTGTTATACTCATTGCATCTATCTCACTGGTGCACGTATAAAAGAACAACAAACAAGGACACAGTGGTGGACATCATGCTGAGCAGCAGCAGGGAGCAGCCCAGCAGGCAACCTGGAGACTTGTAATATTGTGTCATTATTTCAGGGTGATTGTCCTCAAGGTCAAGTCAGGAAGACTGTCACAGCCAGAGTCAAGGAAGGACAAAAAAAAAAAAAAGTGGAGACCATTTATGAGTTAACTTATGGTTTAGTTTGACCTAACTAAACCGTAATTAATGAACCTAATTACAGAAAAATTAAATGTGGGTCCACAATGTCAATGTCAGTGATAAAAGCTGCGTGATGCCAATTTCAACAAAACAAAAAATAATGGAAACAGGAGAGAGAAACCATTGGATGATTGACAGCAGCGTGATACACCACAGCAGGCTGTCAGGACCAGTGGCAGAATCTGCCATTTTCACAGCAAACTTTTGACTTGTAGAAAACACAGTGTTTCTAATAACATTATGCTGTTCCATTCAAATGTCTCAGGGCACGACAGTGTGACAATAAACAATAAAGCACGCACAACACCAGGGCCCTGACACTGAAGCAGTTAAATAGAATTTAGCCATCATTAATCCTATTATTTACATCGCCCAACTGTGACATCGCCAAAATGTCATCTGTGAAGAAGATACACAGGGTGAGAATTCAGGAAGTATAGCCTTTCCTCTGATCATATTTATTAAAAAAACAAGCCAAATTGCTTTCAGAAAGGACATTTTGATCTCGGAGGTGGTTTGAAAAAAATCGCACTCACTTTTCTGAGCTAAAACCTTTTTTTATGTCACAGTGTTCTTTCTGGCCATGTGATAAACTGGTGACCTGGGTCCAGGTGTACACCATTTTCACCCGATGTCAGGCTGGGATTGCCCAGCCCACCCCATCTCAGTGGATAAGTGGTATAGCTAATGGCTTTGGATGGTGTTCTTGTGGAGCTTGTTGCAACACACTGTTTTGCCCTAGTATGGGCTGTGACTGGTTAAGTCAAGACTACTGTAATGCAAAACAAAAGAAAAAATAAAATAAAAAAGGACATAGCCTCTATTTCAAAAGAAAGGCACCTATATTGGTAAAATGCAAGCAAAGCATGATTTTGTTAAATTTGAAATGAGAAAAAGAGAACACAGTTGATGGCTTGACTTTTGGTTTGTGGTGTGTTTCAGCTGCCTGTGTGCATATGAGGAGAGGGTCATCACAGGGTCCATCATTTTCAAGGCTCACTGGAGCTCAACACTGCTGCTGTCACATCAGCCTTAAGTGCACCGGAGACACACACACACACACACACACACACACACACACACACGTACACACACAAAAACACTTGAAATACTGCATGTGCACCTGTGTGGCCTATTTTACAGCTTTCTCCTGTTCATTGTCTGGCCCCATAGATTCTCTGATTAATTCCTCCAAGGGAGGCATTGACCTGGTGTGTATCTAGATGTGTGTTTGCGTGCACATTACATACATGCGCGAGCACACAATATTTTTTGTGTGTGTGTGAATGTGGGTGTGTATTCTCTGTGTCTGTGGGTGGGTGTTCTCTGAAATAGTGTTGACAGCAGTAGCATGAAGAAGCAGAGGCCTGCTCGCTGGCCCCACAAGTTCAACAGAGAGGAAAGAAAATCAATATCCAAGGGGAAATAATAAAAAGTACCAATGGTAGAGCAAAATGGCAATGGGCAGCCAGCAGTGTTGTTTCACCGCTGCTTCATCATGCCCGACCCGCAGTATGAGGGCTTGATATTGTTTTCAATCAGCTGAGCAAAAGTGGGTGTTACTCTAGCTTGGTGTGAGGTCAGATGCCCGCTGGAATGACACACATGTAGCACTTTCATTCCAGCTTACACACACATGCACACAGGTAGTTTGCCTCTGGTTCCATCAGGCGCAGGTTATTTTCTATCCCTTGATGATCAGGAGTTTATTGCCTCCGAGAGAGCTGCCTGCTGTTGTGTTTGCTCTTCAATGCAATAGGCTGCTCTGAAGCCTGAGGCACTATGGATATGAAGTTGTTTTGTTAGTGTGACACATAAAAGGTAATGACATAATGAAACTATCTGACCTTTCCAAGTTTACATAAAAATCAATTCAATCAATTTTAGGTCCAATAAGATTAACAGAAAGTAAACACTTCCATTGAGTGGTCCCACAGTCTTGCCCTGAATTTTCGAAGGAAATTTGTCTGGTATCTTTTCACCTTTACTCTGTTGCAGTCTTCACCACCAAACCCCCAGCACTATATCTCAATAAATAATGGAATTTGCAGTGGAGTGAAGATGGAATAAAGGTGAATGCAGCAGGAACAGAGATAGAAGAGTGGTAAATATTACTTCAGGAGGGCTTGTTTGTCTTTACGTGTCTTTTGGTAACTGCTTATGATTTAATCGATGCAAGATGATGGAGAAAGAGAAAGAAAGGAAGACAAAGACACAAAAGGCAGTGGGTGAAAAAGACTACAGCAAGAGGACTCCACCACACCCATGGGATAAAAATCTCCTAAATCCTGAAAAGATTTTGGGGCTTCAAGTTGAGAGCCTTGCAGAGTTTGACACATATGGCTCATTTTTGACAGCACGTATTATTGTAATCCTTCTCAAACACACAGTGTGATTGATCTCTGAGGATGTAGCAGTTAGAAAGTTCACATAAAATCCAATAAATACTGTGACAACCATGTCACAGCCAAGGTACAAAACAATCATAGGACACAAATAGAGTGGAGGTTATTAATGGGATGGAAGTGGAGACAGTTATCACGATTGCCAGGACAGTTAATAAGCCTTATGAACTGTCTGTGATCACTCATATTGAGCTTGAATGAAATGTAGAAGATGGCTCAAGTGCTCCCATTGACCTGTCTTTGTGTTCCTGTTGCCAGACAACTGCTCAGCCACAGAAACGGTGACTTCATTGAGAATGACACGTTGCTAACAAGCCAAGAATTATGTTGTTGTGGTGCAAAAAGGCAAAGTGACAGCTAACAAGCAAATGAAAGCACATATTAATAAGAGTGTTTGTTTGTCTCAGAGCTTGGTCAGGTTGAGAAGGAAAGTGGCACTTTTTAATTCTGTTTTCAATTCCCCGTAAATTGCAGCATACATTATGTAGCAACATTTTTTTGTGACCCATAACTACCTCTGTATAATTTACAGATGTGCTAAAAATCTTCTTTGTAATGCGACTCAAGTACAGTATGTCTGCAGCTTTGGTAAGAGATGAAAGTGTGAGTTTTAACATTGGAGCTAATGGAAAGTCTGTAGCATGGCGCTGTGGTGCTGCCCACAGACAGGCGCCTGGCAGCAGCACATCAAGGAGAAACTCCTGACAGGCTCTGTTCAGATACCTCCCCAACAGAGCACAGAATACTGCTGGTGTTTTGATGCTGTGCTGATGCCGTTGTAGAACCCTCATGCAATGAAAGTTGACAAGGAAGCAGGCAGTGAAGAGGAGCTGAAAAAGCACCTAACCAAAGAGAAATAGCTAACCAAAAACTACAGCATGGAAACAAGGAGATGTAGCACAGCTCCTGACTGATTATGCTCTTATTTCAATTGACAACTAAACAGAACTAAACACTTTCATGCTAGAGGATAAATGCCACTCTCCATTCCCTGTCACACTGACATGAAAACAGTGGCTTGTTTTTTCATGTCATATCATGTCTTGCCTCGGGACGAAGTAACAATATTCAAAGGGAGATGAGGAGGTGGATACAGAGACGGGGTGTTTGATTTTCTATGTTGAATTATACATTAGCCAAAGTCTCTCAGACCAGACATTTCAGAAAGACAAATGAGTCCAATATCTATAGCAATTACAGGCACGTCATAGTCAGTGAGTCTACAGTGGTGCCCTATGAGCTCAGAGAGGAAACTAGTTAGTCACACTGACACTCTCACTACATTCAAATCGAGTCGAACATACATGACAGTATGTCTTCACACGCTTAGCACACAGCTACATGAATAAAACGTATATGATGAGGACACGCAGGTGATTTGGTCAACATGATGTTTACAGGAAAAAGAGATAACACAGGGATAAGTAGCCTGACTTGAATACTAACAGAGATAAAATACAGACAACACAATCTGTGGTTTCAGACTAAATGAGCATGACAGCACAGACCTAACACAAACATATAAAAACAGCTTTAATATGATGGCACCAAGGTTATATGTTATTATACATTAGCGGAATGTAATCAGAATTCCCCAGAATATGCTAGCACCAGAGCCCCACCAAGTTAAGCTCAAGCTGCTTGTGAATGAAATATTTTTTCTAGTCTTTTCGACCACTCAAAGCGCTACACACTACAGATCACATCCATCCATACACACACACACATTCATACAGCACTTGTTCTATACAATGTAAGTGCTTTCTAACACAGACACGCACATTCGCACACCGAAGACACACATCAGAGGTAATTTGGGGTTCAGTATCTTGCCCAAGGATACTTTGGCACATGGACTGGAAGAGCTGAGAATTGAACCACCGACCTTCTGATTGGTGGCACAAACATGGCATACTGACAAACTACTACATGATCAAGACTATCAAAATTTTATGAACTACTTACTTCCAAATATTATACTTTCCCACAGATAACAAGCTGTGTCTCAGAGAGTAAGACAGGATAAAAGGTAGTGTAACTATATGAAAGTCAACGTGACAAGGACACAATGAACGCGGGTGACGGGACACTATGTAGCTTCCTTTTTAATGTTAAAATGGTATGTCATGTGTGGGATGGTGCTCTTTGGGAGGTGTCTGATCAAATCTTCATGATGACAAGAGGAAGTGCTCGCATGAAAGACAGAAAGCGAGGTACGAGCAGCGGCTCTGCTAACGGCTTTAAATCCCTGCGGGCTCAAATTGCTCAAAAAGAATAACATGAAGAATAATCATGAGTTTTATGATGTGATCCTCTCGATTATGAGAGGAGATTCCCATTGAGAATTCAAGTGCATGTCTTGTACTTTTCCACATCCTCATATAGAACCTGGATGATAACCCTGCAATCAATACAGATATTACAGTACTGACTAGCATTGACGTTGCCCTCTGGAGGATAAGAGGACAAAGAGCATGGCATTAAAAAAAAATCCGATGACATTAAAGGACTATTGTCAGCGAGGTGCAGGTCAGTGCTGGTGTTCTTGGTTTTCCCATACACTCAGGATGAAGGTTCAAAAAGTCATTTGCAAAACGAAATGCCATCTCACAGAAAAATAACTTATATGTTCATATTACAACATGATAAAGGCAAAACTGTTTAATCTGGAATCCTAAAATGTGTTTAAAAGATAGCAAAAGTAATTTAGGGAAAGCATGTGTGTAGTAATGATAAAGAGTTAAGTAAATGAGACAAAAAGTACCATCAGAAAAAGTTAAAATGGAAAAAAGTATTTGAAAAGGTAAAGAAGTGAAGTGAGGCTGGAAAAAAGCAGCTCCATGTTTGCGAGCTGCTGAACTGGAGTCAACCCTAAAAGGTGTTGATGAGTAAAGAAACTGCGAGAAATCTAGACTATTTCCACAGTATGAGACACACAATATACTTTGTAATCAAATTAGCACAGACCACTACAATTTATATTGAGGAGGGATGCAGGCAGATGTTGAGGCATGTGTGTGTGTGCGCATGTGAGCGTTGCACCAGTTGAATACACCCATGAAGCGAAATTAGAGGTGGGGTGAGGTGGGGTGTGTGTGTGTAGATGGGTGTGTCACGGTGACAATGTGTGAGCATGTGCATACATACGGGTGTGTGTGTGTGTAATGGCCCGGAGCAGTTTGAGACTGCAGTGTTAACAGGGCCATTAAAATCCGGCATTTAAATCCCACACCCCTGCCTCTCCATAAACTTGCCATTACTAATTAAGGCGTGACTTTCTTCTCTTCTTCCTCTCACTCCCTCTTCCTCTCAATCACGCCATTTAATGGCTGACACTTTCCCTCATTCTGTCACATGGATAGCGAGAGGCATTTTCCATTAGGCCAGTGGAAAGGTCCCGTCTTTCACCAACAAAGATCCAGATGGCATATAAGAAACTTAATGAAGCTCCTGCTCACTAAATCTTCTTTCATCTCATGTAATCCATAAAAAAAAAACAGTCATCACTCTAAAGAGAGTTTATTTGAAGTTAGCTGAGGGAAAACACTGAGGTAGAGAGCGTAGACTGTAGCGGAAAGGTTCAGTCAGAGTGCAGGTTTGGTAACTTGCCTCCTCATCCTAACAACTCAACAGTCTCCTCATTCATTGGCCCTGCTGTTCATACATACAAATATAGTTGTTTCCATCCCCTCAGGGGTCAGCACAGTGTATTCCTAACCTGTTTCTTCCTGTCTCTGATGCTGTTTATGTTCCGCCTTCCTGAAGCCATTCTCGCTAATTCCTTCTCACAATGGAAAAGAAAGGGGGCAACACAGAGGGAACAAGGCTTCTTATTTTCTCGCCAAACGGTAACTTTCCGACTGCGCCTGTGTGCTGATCTGATATTTACTCCCTCTCATTTTCTTTATAACAAGCGCTGTTAAACAAATGCATTCCCAAAGGAATGGCCCACCTTTGACCATGCAATCACAGCTTGGCACAGTACACACAAGAAAGAGCTGTGAATCCACGCTATCTGCTCTTTAACAAATGAGTGCCTGGGTTTCTGCGGATTTATGTGAGCCCTGGGCTTATGCTACAGGGGCTAGCTACGTAATCTATGTCAAGGTGTGAAGGATTCATTGTTAAATCACAGGGCTCATAGCACCACACACACACACACACACACGTTATATATCTCGCCACAATCTTGATTTGCTGCATGACTTTATACGCTTCATTAAATTGTTTCTACTAGTACAAACCCATTTTGACAGCCTCATGGGTAGTTGGCTGAGGGGTGGGGTGGGGTAAAGAGGAGAGAGAGAAACAGAGAAGGGTGAAGGATCGCATATTGACCCGATCTGGGCACACACAATCACATGAACAGTTTTGTGAGTGACCCGAAAGTCTGTTGGGGAGTTGATGATTCAACAGAAGAATGAGAGAAGAATAGCGAGGGAGTGAGAATAGAAATATTTCCATATAAAGGCCTCCAGCACACACTGGCATATTCCTCCACACTCCTGCTCCCATTTCTTTCCCTCCTCCTTATCTCCCTCCTCTCCTCATTTTTGAAGCTGTGTTAATTCGACCTTGTCCTTAGATGAAGCCAGAGATATAAGGAGTCATTACAACAGAAATAGCCATGCAAAAATAGAAGGATCTGTCTGCCTGTTGCTAAGCAGGTATCGGTGTGAGAAGATTAAAAATTATATAGTTAAAGGAAATAATATAGCCGTGTGTTTTAAATTTGCTTTAATCAATATATTTATATTTACGATGTAAAAATTGAGAAAACTATTGTTAATCTCCTCAGACAGTTCCACTGAGCGTTTTATTGTCTTTCAGCCATTGTTTTGGTCTTACAGCCCCGATTTCACCTTTTTGGTCTAGTTTCATCACTTATCAACCCACAAGCGCCAGAAAGGAAGAGAAACCCGTGGTACACTATAGCCCAGCAAGAATGCTAATGTTGCTCCATATCCGCTGTATGTGTAAACAGGCAACTGCTTACACTTACTCCGTGGCAAACACAAGGCCACCCCACAGTCAGGATCCTCTGCCTCACACAGATGCTCAACCAACCAGGAGGAGTCATTAGTCCACAACAAGGACATAACAACACTGTACCTCAGCTTTTATTGCATCATATCTCACCAACTCGGTCTGTTTGCCCATCCAGAGGCTCTCCAAATAAAGGGAAAGTATTTGTTTGTCACTGGGATGTGGGTCATACTGTAATTTAGTCACATTTGCACATCATCAGCAGAATATTCATAACATACCCACATCATCGACCCACAACACATAAACTATAGTACTTGAGGGACCTGCCACTAACAGGACATTTCATACCTGTGTGAAACCCTCAGAGAAAACATGGCCGTGGGTATTTCTCCAATCTGATTTCAAAGCCAATTTACAAATATTAAAACAGACTAGAGGCACGAGTGTCAGTGCATGGGTTAAAAGAACAGCCTCCTTTCTTACATACAAAGAAATACAGAGAGTCCTCCTCGCCTACATCTCATTTCTCATCGAGCCATGTGTGATCCTCCTGGCACTAGCAGAGCCATTGGAGTTCAGCATATCAAAGACCTATATCACCCTGTCAAACCTCTTAAAGCTTTCACCAAAGAAGCAGCCAATCTGAACTGAATGCTGAAAGACTGAGGCCTGAGAGACTAGAGAAAAACACGAGAAGAGTACAGCAGCAAGGCGGCTGGAAATGTAGCTTATTAAGGAGTGGTAAAATGATGAGGGTTTAGAAACATACAGGAAAAGAAAACAGAAATATGACAGGACATTTAGTATATAAGACCAAAGAAGAAACTAAGGAACTCATATGAAGACAGAAATATAGGCAGAGGAAGTCAGCCAGAGGCACTCAGACAGAGCTTTCAGGAGAATGAAAAGAAATCATTAACCTTAAGGAGGAAAAATGACACTGAAGTTCGATGAAAGAAGAGAGCAACTCCAGCAGTACTTACAAGGCTCTGCTGATGATGATGGCTACCATGATGACGATAACCTGGGCCGTATAATAGATTTCCATTCCATACACACACCAGTGATCTTTATCATCCGCCTCCCACTCAAAGCACAGGCTCACACGAGAGTGTGGGCCTCGCTTGAAACTCTTATCCGAAATTAAGCCCCACTCATCTCTGTTTTCGGCCTGAGGCAGAACACCACCACAGAGAGAGAGAAATTGGTGCAGAGGAGGTGCAGGAGAGAAAATAGAGATACAGGAGAAGTAAGGAAACAACGATACAGAGAGAGGAAACAGAGGTCAGAGACAGAGGAGAGGATATTTACAGACGAAGAAACGGGAAGAGGATAGAAGAAAACAGATCAAGAGTTGGAAACATAGAGGGAAGCCGTAAGTAAATAAATAAAGAGGGGAGCTATTGCATATAGTCTATGGAAATGCAGCAATGTACAGTTAAGGAGGAAAGAGGAGCCTACCCTGACCTACTCAGCTATCACTGTGCACCGTTAAACACAAGGCCACGAGTGAAAACTAAATGCAAATTGAACCTGCCGGAGGTGAAAGCCAAGACAGGTAAAAGATGGTTCACTGAGAGTCAGTGAGGTGGAGATAAATGAATGACTAGGAGGAAAGACGAGAGACGGCCTCTATTTTTCCATTGGACCACTTACTCCCAACCCACGGATCTCGAGTCCCTCATCCTGGGCTTGTGGAGGATCCTCAAGCAGCATCGCTTGGATGAGATCAGGCTAGGTGGAAATAGAGACAGAATAATCACTGGGAAACTAGACACTGATCTTTTCTATAATGAGCAACTGCAGATCCTTCCACCCAGCATCGGCCCAGCCACCAACACTTATACAACATACCAACAGGCATGTGGAGCCCCACAGAGATACAATGTGACCGATCTCAATACCAAAATAATATCAGGACGAATGAGACTGCAGTGGCTTACAAACAGTTTTAAAAGCAAAATAGTCATAAAAACATATGTCAGTTGACCATAATGCAACTGAAACGAAGCACAATGAT
>BRZM01002144.1:116785-135545 GCA_033238685.1 Lates japonicus
TTTTAGGTTGACATGAAACATCTCTCTTAACATCCTGAACTAGAGCTGATGTTTTGGCAGTTTAAGAAAGTTTTAGTGATTCTGTCCCTGAGCAGACAACTTAAGACAGTTTAGGGAATATTAGAATGACTCTGACCATTTATTAGGCTATCCTATTTCAAGTATAATCTGACTCCATCTGAGGATAATCAATGTCAGAGCTGAGAGGATGCAGTCTGCCGCCACAGTTCTGAGACACGATCTGCGCCACAGGCAGGGGACCTACGTGTAAATACAGCAATCATACAGATATGCACTTCAACTCTCAAATGTACTGTCCCATACTGCAGTCTGTCTGCATTTGAGGATCTCTTTTCTTGCTCCAAATTTGAAACACTTTTCAGAGCCTGAGCAGCAGTGACAGATTGGCAGCTCAGGCAATAAAACCTGTTACCTGTTGTAGATGCAAGATGAACAATGCCTACACACACACACAGAGGCACAAAATCACACCGCTGAATGGCAGGCGTATCAACACAACAGAGATTGAGACAAACAAAGGATCACCTTTTTTTGAGATAGATAAACAGAGGAAGAGGCAGAACATCAGCCCTATTCTACGCACTTTTCTGTCGTTTTGTTTTAGCTATTTCCTTTATTTTCTCTTTGTGATTGAAATCTTTTATCACCAATTCAAAAGCAATTTCAGTTTTGGTCATGTAATTCAGTTCCACTGTTGAGGTAGCGGAGACGCTGGGTCCTGTGGGACTGGTCTGCAGTCATCTGCTGATAGTTATTTCCTTTTATTTTAAACTTTTCATCATTTCTTTGTGTCTCTGCCTTGTTTTTTGTTTTGTTTTGGTGCGAAGATGGATATTTTGGAAATAAAAGACAGAAATAATCATGATCATTCGAACACAGATATGGACAGGAGAGAGATGTGAAGGAAATGTGAAATTTGAGAGATTACTCCATCACTGATCTTCTATTTAAACTCAGAGAAAATGGAGAAAGAGAGAGACAAACAAAGACATAAAGTAGGAGGCAGAGGTGTTTTTTCACTTCTGTGTGTGTGTGTGTGTGTGTGTGTGTGTGTGTGTGTGTGTGTGTGTGTGTGCATTTGTGCAGACTGGTCACACCAGTCTCCCCCCGTGATGGATGACGAGGCGGGCTATGGTTGAAAGAGATGAAAGAGACAGAGACAGTGAGGAAAGAAAGATGAAAGGGCGATAAATATGAATGAACATGAAGCAGAGAGGAATTATAAATGCTTTCTGTGTGTCTTGAAGGAAAAATAGCTGATGTAGCCTCACTGGGCGTGATTCCATGAGAATGCCACGCCAGAAGGAGAAAAGAAGAGCATAAAAAGAGCAGTAGAACCGTAGAGATGGAAGGAAAGAATAGCTATTAGCGTGTGACTCAGGATGAGTAGGACACAAAACAAGAGTCTAATTGCCTGACCGTTGGAGTCTTGTTTCCAGTTCTTCTTTGGGCTGAGCAGATAGAGACAAGGAGCGGCTGGGCTGGGTAACACAGGACAGGGACTGTGGAGCCAAACAATATTGTGAGGAGATCATCACTGCCCAAAGACTGCTGGGTTGAAGTATGAAATATTTGTATTTGTTGTAAGCGTGTAGAGGTTTTCTTTCCTGCAGGCGACAAACTCCTTTCCTGAGCATCTCAAAGAAAATCTGTTTAACTGTGGGTTTGTCTAAAGAAATATACAAAGCTTGGATGCACAACACCCAAGACGAATGACGCACATTCACACAGGCACATGCCCTCAGCTAACCTGGCTGCAGTGAGCAGGCTGATATGGAGACAGTATATTTCTGCCTTTAGTAAATACAGTCCTTATTCTCTGTTCTTGTATCACTCTCTCTCTCCTATCTGCCCCGCGGAACCAGCAATTTCCTGGTTACTTTCCAATATCTCTTCTCTTCTTAACTCAATTCTCGTGTGCTATCTGACCTCTTACGTCCCCAATCTCTTTCTCCCTTCTCTTGCCGATTTCTCCCTCTAATACCCACAGGTGGCCTTTAAATAAAAGGCATGCTCATGAGTGCTCTCTCTCAACTTCATTAATGATGCCAGTGTTTAGAGCTGCCCCAAGGAGATGCACAAAACAACTTTTCTCCCCTCACTCTCCCCTCTCCCTCCATTTTCTGCCGCTACTAAATCATCAGAGAGCTACTCCACACACTGCTTTCTTCCTGCAACCTCAATAAATCCTCTTTCTTTATACCTCCCTCCTTGTCTCCACCACTCTCTTCATCCCCTACTCTTTCTCTCTCCTCTCTGTATACAAATCCTGCTTTTCTCCAATGCCTCTCAGCGCGTCTCTTCTCTATCTCGTGTCCATTTCCCCCCATATGTAATTATCTAATATAGTGTTACAGCGTACTATATTCAGTGCTTTTCTTCTCTCGCGCCTCCACTTCACTTTTCTCCATTTTGATTTAGGCGCTAGCTCCTACTACTACTCTTGTTAGCCTGAATGCGTGGACGAGAGGAGAAAATAAGAACACAGTATCTCCTGTGCCTTGCTCTCCTGGGGTTTGTGTGTTGCCGCTGCTCTGTGATGCAAAAGTAACATAGGCTCTTTCATTACAAAGTCTAAAATACGGTGTTACACGTACATCAGGTCAAACAATACTGTAATACCACATAGTACATGACTACTGAAAGACAATGATTGAGATATACTAGCCATATACATCCACGAAAAAGCAAAAACTGAATTGATCCACCTAACAAGTACTTTCTGTGCTGACAAAACGGACATATCATGTTGACCTCTATTGTTAAAATGATTAAAACATATCCACCCATTTAAAATACTTCAACTAGTTGGAAGGTTTCTTCATCTAATAACATAGGAACTCATAGTTTATTTGAGCCAATCAACATACATTTTACATTTGGTGTTGAACTCACTAGTGCAAAATATGTTAAACCATGAAAGCAATTAAACAAAATTCGACTTATTCTTTGGGTAGTGTTTGCTAAAGCTCCCCAGTGCTCAGTTGTTTTGTTTTGTTTGTTTTCTTTTTAAATGAAACTATACTGTTTGTGACCCATTTTAATTTATCACTCAGTAGTAATAAATGGTTGGGGCTGATTTACAGTTACAATGTGGAAGGTGTGGGGTCCTAACTCTGCTGGACTATTTGTGAAACACTTTATCTTTTAAAGACTATTCCTAAGTTTTATATAGCTGCTTTGGCAATGTTAATAGCGTTAATATTTGTAACAGTCTAGAAGACCTTAGCAATGTTTTGCATCTAGTTTTATCACTTCTTTCTTCTATAGAGGTTAAACGCTAACCAGCCAGCTAAACTGTGGCCTTCTTGTCACTTTCAGATGGCAACTCACAGCAGCATCAAGCTGCCCTGATGAAGTAGTGCTGCAGAGGGTGTATTCAACCTCTTGCAGAGTAAACACAATGATAAACAGGCTTTTGGCCAGGGACCATCACCACCACCTACTCCAGGAAACCATCTTCAGCCTGAAGCTTACAAATAGCCCCCTTTAAGGGATGATTGGTTTGGTCTTTAATAAGTTTATTAACGAAATAAATATAAATAATACTGCTTCTGCTCCTCTGC
The DNA here is from genome assembly GCA_033238685.1 of Lates japonicus. Classification (NCBI taxonomy): domain Eukaryota; kingdom Metazoa; phylum Chordata; class Actinopteri; family Centropomidae; genus Lates; species Lates japonicus. The sequence continues at coordinate 120,373 of BRZM01002144.1, forward strand.
TCCAAGACAGGTCACTTTGACTTAAAGAGGTATTATTTTTACATGATGTATTTATGTGCATCCAGATATTTTCATCCACAGAGTTGCAAATCACTTTCAAACGCGCCACATATCCGTTCCCAGACGCTCAGAGCGTAATTTCTGTGTTTCTCAGACTGAGCTGACCCTCCGTCATCATTACTGTTCACGTTTGGCTAAAACAGCCCTGTGTTCACCGGTTTGAGCCGTACTCATTGCATTACCGCCAATCAGATGTCGCTACCACGATCTTTCACAGCTCAAAGAGATATTATCAACACCCAGACATTCTGATTAACATAAGCCTCCATGGCACACACAGACACACATACACACAAACACACACACACCACCTCAAACATAGTTGTGTCTCAGCAGGCTCCCATCACTCATAGAAACAGATATGGCGGGTGAGGGCCTGGGATAAGGACAGAGAAGTCATTCTAATTCAGCTGCTACAGTGTATCAAACAATTACCTTTAGTGGAGAGAGGTGCTTGATGGGTTGGTTCCTCCAAACACAATGGGGATATGTGTGCACACAAAGACAGAAGACATACACTCACAGGTGGTAGACTTGTGCGTATAAAGAGAGACAGTAGAGGTGCATGATAGGCAGGTGCAACATTCAGCTACGTGTCGCAGTCAATCAAGTATTCCTATGATGTCATGAGCACCATTGTCTTTTCTCTCGTCTTGAGTCTCACAGCTAATAGCCAGATGCTGATTCTATAGTTTCTCATCATGTTTTGGTTTTCTTTGATAAGATGTTGGTATTAAGTAGGAAGAAAGGATGAGGTTGGAGACGTGGCATGCGAAGGTAGGGCACGTAACGTGTGGGATGGGCGGACATATTTCCGCGCGGTTTGTGAACTGAAAGCTGTCACTAATGCCAGCCACGGCATCGCGTGGCGCGGGGATGGGGTTTCACGCCATTCCTCCTCACACGCCACTATCCATTTTATTTCCAGTCATTGCCTAAAAATTTGAAAATCTTGTACCTGAACGCTCATGTTTGGAAACTCATCTACAAAAAGCACAGGCAGGTTAATGCAAAACTTAGAGACACAGGCATTTGGTGACTTTGCTTTTTTCCCTTATGGCATTTTTGAACTGAACCTTGCTTCGCCATGGCGAGATTCAAGCCCAGTGTTCATTAGTTTTCAACTATATCTCAAAGAGTATTTTCTCCTAATCTTGGCTGACGCAATCACCAGTCTGAGCTGCTCAAAGGTTTGGCGTGGCCAGACAAGCTCGTGTCGACTCCTTCCAGTTCAGTTTCAGGAATTTTAGCAAATGCTCAATCTCCCGGTGTTGTCCTATACAGCGAGGCTCTAGTAGCTGTGTCAGAGAGCAGGAGAGATACTGTTGACAGGGTTATCTGAGTTCCATCCTGGCTACTTCACTGTCACTCATCAAGCTGTTGTGACAGCACCTGGCGAAACACTGCCAAACTTCTTCACAGGTATGAGCAGGGTAGGTTAGACAGACAAAAAGACACTTTCCTTGATAACTTTTTGTTTAACGACTCAGTCCATTTAGTGGTTTAAATTGATTTTGAATTTACAGATTTGTACAAGGCTGTCCCCTGTTAAGTCAGGCACAACTGTGATTATTTTCATTGTCAATTAATCTATTTTTCTTTAAAGGATCATTTAGATAATAAGTACCTTTATTAGTGAATAATAGCTCATCACAATTTTCCCAAAGTCTGACAGAATGTCACCAAACTGTAACTTTTGTCCCCAAACATATTTAATCTAATGTGATAAAAATAGTAGCAATCTTCACTAACTTCAAATTACCATCTACAGTTGCCTCCTCAACTGGTCTACTTGCGGTTAAGTAGTGTGTGGTCTTGAGCTATGGCCAAAAACATGTTTGTGAGGTTACAGTGACCTAAGTTTGGCGGCTGGAATGCAATCAGTTCATCCTGGTCCAAGTGAACATTTGTACCAAATCTGGCAACCTGGGAACGTAACGTAATCAGCCATGGCTGCCACCAACGCAGACATAAGCTGAGCCATCAAATGTTTGACAATGCCTTAGAATTAAAGATTGAACCAAATCAAAATTGATTTGGCTGGTCAGTCAGCTAATCAGTTATAACTATTTCCTGATTATTACTGCCCTTGTGTTTATTATTATCATATATACTGTAATGATGAGCTATACTAACAAGTCACTAGACTATATAATATTATTTGTCTCTAACTGCATTTCATTTGATGATATATATCAAATCCTCACATGAATAAGTTTTAATGAGATGGAGCCACGGACTGAAGACGAATTTTGGAAATGTGAGAAGAAAGAAACTGATAAAGGTTGGAGAAAGCTGAACTGAGACAGCAAGAGGACAAATAATTTCCGTCTTTGAGTTCTATTAACAAACTGGAATTAGAACACAGGCAAACTATTTCTCCTCTCTCTCTCTGCACACACACACACATGCACACACCAAACAGCGTGAGTCCATTACACTCAGTGGCCATAGCCAGGTGGTGTGGATGACTACAAGATCTCCCAACAGGTGTACCAATCCAACTTTCCTGTGATCCCATCTTTTAAATTGCCACCTAAGATGAGAATCTTTGTCCTGGCAGGAAGGCCACGCCCCATTTGTGGAGATAGTTAGCATTTGAAGAAGCATAATTTCTGTCCATCTTTGACCAGACACACACACACACACACACACAGAAAGCCTTCCTCTTTCCTGCTTCTTTTTATAGCTTTACATTCAGTCTCAAATAATTACCATTATTGGCAACAGACTGAGCAGAGGGCAGGCCACAAAGCTTCACTGGGAGACAGTGAGAGAGAATGAGCTGATAGGAAAATGTGTAAAGTTTGGGAGAGAGTAGCGCACCTGAAAGCCCTAGATGGTCATCAGACCTGGTAACCCACAGAGGACTGCCAACTGGAGTGTGTTTATATTTTATATATACTATTATGTACTAATAAATTGTGTGTGTGTGTGTTTTGTAGCAGATAGGTGTATTTGCGGTTTAGTAGCGCAGTTGCATCGTGGAGACCTCAAGCAGGCGGTGAAGTGTTCAGCCAACCCCTCAACATAGCCTGTTTCATTTCTCTGACAATATGAGTCAACCCTGCAGCAGCCAGTAGTCACTGTTCACTCAGCTCTACTACAGTCGGCTGTACAGCTCCAATGAACCGAGACGTATAAATAACCACAGTCCAAAGCGTAAAAAGAAAAAAAACCTAGAGTGGGAGTGTCTGTTGTGTTTCATTCTACTCTCCTCTGTTCAATTACGTTTCTGAAGGCTGCACTCTGTTTGCTTCTGTTCTGCTCTGCACCATTCGACCCCGTTCTTTTACACTCCATTTTGCTAGCTGCTCTGACTTCGTCTGTTCCATTTAATGAGTAATAACTAAAACAAACATTAACTGTGAGAGCCTTCTAAGTGCAGCTTTGATTAAGGCTGTGTGCAGAACTTAACCTGTGGCAAAATGGGTGGTAAATAGGCTCGATAGCTCAGACTATTCTCCAAAAACCAATTTACAAGTGGATCACGCTGCTGAGGGCTAGCCTCAGCAAATTGAGTGTAGTATTCTAGAAACACCTGACTCATTTCATTTCGTTCAATTATTTCTTTATTTTATCAGGATTACAAATGTTTCAAATTACCAGGTGATAAACTCTAATGACTGATTATTATTGCTGTACACAGACTCTGATGCATTTAAAAAAAAAAATTTCTTAGAAAATGATATCATGTTCTGTTCTGCACTACTAATTTTCTCATTTCAATTCAATCCCACCTAATTTGAAGAATACCATTTTGTGAGTCCATGACGATTAATCCCGCTGCACACACAATTTGCCACGCTCAGGAGCACATCGGCTTTGCTACAAACAGGTCGAGAGTAATGGTGTGCGAGGGATGCGCGTCGCACGGTGCAGGTGAGAGGGAACATGTGGAAAATGACAAATAAACTGCCTTTGCTTTGGGATGTTTCAATAAAGTCATTAGACACAGAGAGGAATCTCAAATGGCACGGTGTTTAAAAAAACACATGCACCTTAATGCACAGAGGCATGTATTTACTTGCATGCAAAAGCATGTTCTCTTACGCACGCCCACACACAGGCACATCAAACCAGATTTTGCCTAATTATCTTAAGCTAGACTTTCACGCAGTCTTTGATGCATTTCCCCTAAAGCGTGTGATAACGTGCAGCTATAAAATAAAAACAGATTTGCATTTAGTCATTAGCCCCACAATTTTCCCAACCGTTTCATCTCTGGTGCACCACATTTCATGACCTGACAGTGGAATCATGAATCACACATCAAGGAGTACAATATTAAAGGAGTCTGAGAGCAACAACTAGTGTGCAGCTCTCCTTGAGTTGGCTATTTTATAAATTGTAAGCTCTGACTGTAGACAACAAATCCTGCAGCTGATATGCAAACCCAAAATACATCAACACACATGCTCCCATCCACTCAAAAAGACACAGTAACAGGTCACAAAACATTCAGTGTCACAACCAAGGTTCTCCACTGCACAACCTTTTTAATGTTCCTGCCATATTCTGCCTCCACGCTTGGTTACTCTGTTGTTGTCTTGTTATTGTCGGAGAACGCAAGACGCTTGTCAGACAGGGAAACAGAGAAAATAGAAAAACTTTCAACCACCTCCTCCTCCTCTCCTCTTCTACTTCATCTTTTGTCATCTCTCTGTGCTCCCCTGTAGTGTGCTGTGCCTGCTGTGCTAACCAGTCGCAGTTAATCCTACGCACAGACAAACAGAAACACGCGCCAGCAGGTCCTGGCCTGTGTTCAGCCCCTAATGTCATTAATGAATTTTCAGTCATTATATAAGTGTGTGTCTATGTGCTTAAGAAGGCAGAATGTGCAACAGATGCATGGTTTTTAATGAGCATTGGAGATGTTCTTGTGGTTTTATGTGTCTTAATAATCCATCTCAGAATGACACATTAATGATACACAAACATTTATGATGAGACCTCGGAGCAATGCAGTGAGTCAGACTGAATTAACATCAACGTCACATTAACACTGTAATCAAAACAAAGGGTGTATGGCATGTGTAGCAAGCATGAGACTCATTAACTGATTGTGCATCTCATTTGTTTTTCATAGTTTGAACTTGATGTCAGTCACCACTATATTGTCTTATCATGTCTACGTGCCTGACTGTCAGTGGGCAGGGTTTTCATATCACAGAGAATAGGTGCTGTACTTAATTCAAAATACTAATTAAAATATAGCAATTAAAATTAAAATAACAGTTTTGATATGCACATTTTTTGTTTGATAGTTTGAAAGTACCCTTTTTCTTTTAATATTCAGAAGTAAGTGAAAGTAAAAGGAACATGCATTAAAGTTTTAATGCCTCATTTGATGCAATTATTTCTATTTTGATGACACTGAATTTGTGAGCATAAACTCAGGAGCATTTAGTTCATTTTAGTTGAAAACTAAATCACAACTTGTTTTTAAAAAAAAAAAACAAAAAAAAACCTGTTACACATGATGGCCAAATGGCCAGTGGGTTGTCAAGGATCTGGGCCTCTGATGTGTGTGTGTGTGTATGCACTGCATCTCAGTAAAATGTACTATAACTAATTCCAACTAGGGTTTCAAAGACGGCACTTAAATCACTCTAATATTCCACAAACTGTCTCATCCCACTACACTCCTACACTCACTGTCACCAAACAGAGAAGTCCATTTACACGCCTGCTCCACACATCTATTAATACTGCTGCTATCTGCTGTTGCTGCTGTCACCACTGCATTGCAAGCTGATTCATGAACAATTAAACTAGTAAAGCGTATCACTATCTCTATGATACATTAGGCATTTGAACATACAGAATATTTCTTCATCTAGTATGTTATCACATGTGCGCAGATAACATTGAACAATGGCATCATTTATCGACTTAGAGTGAAATTGTATCATGACGCTTTGATCACATTATGTTATTATCTGTTTCTGTTTTTCTGAATTAATCATTCTGAAGGAGATGCAATTCAAGCAAAATCTGTTTTTGAGGGTATTATATTTTAATCCTTGTTAATACAAGAATATTTATTTAAACCACATCTAGAAAGCTGTTTTGACCAGTTATATTAGCCAAATTAGTAAACCATGATAAGAATGCTTCACTATGAAACTAACGTTGTATCTATGACAGTTTTCAGCAGAAATGCTTTTGAAAGAGCCAAAACTGTAAATACTCATTTAACATTAACAAAACACAGTTTTTCTTTTTCTTTCTTGAGTGTGTTTATCATCCAACTTGTACCATTTAGAAGTGCTAAAACATTCTGAACCTTGACTACAGACACCATTGGCAGTGTTTGTGTGTGTGAATAATTTAAGGCAGCACTCTACAGTGTGTGTTTCATCCAATCACGCAAATGTGGGAACTCAAAGGAATAGGAGCACCGTTCTTAAGATCTCTTTTCTCTTGCTGCATAATCATAGCAACTTAACAATGACTTTAGAAGCAAACTGGCTGTAGATCAGTGCTCGTATTGAAGGGTGCTTTTAAGTGAGCAGCTCCCAGCAATTAGGGAGAGAGATGTGGTTGAATCTGAGAGGACTGGAAAGGCTGACACATTCTCATCATACATTTAGAGAGAGAGGCCTTTCGACTGTTATGATCTTCCATACTCTGACACACGATGAGACCTTTCTGTGCATGTTATTTCACACATGCATTAAAAGTACACACATACACATATAGATATACACAGAAGAGACCTGCTTTCCAGTGTGAAGTGAGAACTTGAGCCATCAATTCCCTCCTGCATGTGTGAAGTAAAAGCTTTTTGTCATTATTAAAGAGGCCAGTACATTTTGCTGCTTAACAGGTACAGATCCACCTCACCAGTTACAGCCACAATACCAGTCCTGAGAGATGCTCCAGTATGGGGTGTGTATTTGTCAAGATTACTGTTAGATGTTAACAGGCCTTTATTTTGGACTCAGTACTGGGTCGGGAGTGAAATAACTGTGCTGTTAAGAAATGTGTGTGGTTGTCACAGGTACTTACTGCACAGACTTGGAGGACTGGGACCTGAACTTGCTGAACTCGCCTGGAGCGGTCCACTCTGTACCCAGCTGCAACACACAAGATGAGAGACACATCAGAGAGTGTGTGAGAGAAAGAGAGAGAGTGCACAAGTGTGAGAGCAGGGGATAAGAGCTGCATAAGAAATGTTGAGGCACACTGAGGAGTATTTGTCTGAAACATCCTTCTTGGAGATCAACTTTGTGCGCCAAAAGCAGCAGCTTTATGATTTTTAGGCACTAGAGTATTTAGGGAGGGCATCATCTGTAAAGAAGTTGGATCTCATTAGCTCATTTTTAATTCGTAAAATGGATTGGTCCATTGAAAAGGGACGCTGCAAGATCACTTGCCTCGGTTATGATAGCACAGAAAAGGAAGAGTAATTGGGAAAACAAGATAATATGCCCCAAAGCAACAGTGGGAGTCAATCAGGAGGCAAGTCCTGATAGGCAAAGTGAGCAAACAGACGAGAGTTAATGGCTATAAACAGACAGAAAATGAGAAAGAGCGATTCCCTGCCAATATTGACTCTAAGAAACCGGCTCATCGGGAACCCCGGGGCTCCTGTTTCAGCCCTGCGGTCGAATCAGTGCCCATTCATTTCCTCAGCAAGCCAAAGCAACTAATTAGGGCCCCTGCTGCTGCTGATCCATAATGAAAGAATAAGGCTAAGATCACAGCGGGCATGCCTTTAATTGTTTTGCACTGGCCACACGTCTGGGTTTGAAACTGGTCAGAAAATATTGTGGCGTGACAGATCACAAGAGCCTTTCAGCTTGTAAATAGCTGCTGATCCTCACTCTGGGTACCGCAATGTTTTCACAGAGAGCAGCACACACAGGAACGCACACCTACAAGATAATGACACACACACACGTACACATATGAAACAGAAATTACACAATGGCACCTCTGAGCATGTTTGCTGGCATGTGAAGAGAGCCACTATGAGAGAAAAAAACCTCAAAAAACACGCAGTAATGTCTGTCCAAAATCAACCAGGCCCCTGGCAGTGCTAAAGCCTCTGAGAGTCTCTGTGAAGCAGTTGGCTGGAGAGGAGGAGGACACAATGTGTGCTACTGTGCTTTCACTCTGAAGCCCACAGCATGCTGCTGCTGCTGTAGCACATTTCCACACCAACAGTCTCCTCATATATTCCTCCTCCGGCACAGGGAGAAGAAAAAAGGTAGGAGTTCAATCACTGGGAGTGAATATTTAAATGAAAAAATGAGAAAGGTAATATATGTAAAGCTCCCCCAGCTCCCCCAGTTTGATTTACTAAGTTTACATTAAAGGTGAAAACTTTTCTTTCAAACCATTTAAATGTATATTGACTCTAGAACTGAATTTTAAGTTGCCAAATGCTGAGCAGAGAGTGTGTGAATGATGTGATGCTGATATGGTCTTGGGTGGGCATTCAAAAAAGTGTTTAACCAGCACTGATGGTTGTTAAAATTTACAGTAAGTGGTCCATGGCTACTATGTGTACAACAGTGTACATCAGACAGTCTGGGTACCATCTGAGAACAGACCATGTACTCTACCGATTTCATACTGCACCACTCAATATAGGATATTTGAATGTGTTAGGCTAATGTAACCTCATCAAACATCTGTCCATAATGAGACCCAAAGTCCCTACTCACTGCCTGCAACGTCAGTCACAGAGTCGGATCACCTCCAGTTGACAGGGGGGTTCAGTGGTCTTATTGGTACACCAGCACAGAGCCTTGCATTGGCTACCCTTGATACCCATTTCACTTGTTAATCCCTCTCCAAAATGTCATGTGTGTTGGCTGGTTTTGTTTGTTAGTGGAAAAAAACAACCTCAGTTTTGATGCTGCTATGCTAAAGTCTGGCTCATGAGTGTTACATCCTACATACTATATGCCTGTCTGCACATAAGATGTGCGTGTGCTGCAACATTTGGCCGTTGATGACCAGTCCCAGCTCAAAAAAAACAATTATATTTGCTTATTAATACACCAGCACTGCAACCTGTTAATACTGCACAAACTAATTATCTACATCAGTCACAGTACTCCCCCGCTTTCTTTTGTATTGTCCACGCTTCTCTTGTTATGCCTGTTTAGAAGTCAGTCTTGTGTTTTACTGTGGATGTGTGCAAGTTGAGTATGTGCTGTAACTTCTTGTTTTCCACATTAATAAATGAACACAGTAACTCATTTAACTCCTAGACTGCTTTAAGTTTTCATTATGTTTTGCTCAGCTCATCCTGATCTGTGACGGGGGAAGTCTGCAGAAAGTGGTGCAGTAGAATCGTATTTTAGCTTGTCTCCCTCAAAAAAATCATCATTAAAACAAAAATCCGTGTCCCCGCAAAGGTGCTGTTGGTTTCTGAAGAAAGGCAGCCAACCTTCAGTGAAACTTAAATAACTTTGACAAATCATAGCTGAACGGAGTAGGCACCTCAGCAAAACTTTACTTTCAAAGCAGTGGGACAAAAAAAAAAAAAAAAAAAAAGCTGGGACTTAAAACTTTGCACTGAATATAAAAGGGAAACTTGAAAATGTCCCTAGTTGCTGTACTTACATGTTTAAATTCTCCCTGTGAGTGAATGACTTTCTCGTGAAAGAGCTATTGTTCAGCAGGTGAAAAAGACAGTGATCAGACAGCAAAGGCAGCAGTGTGAAAACATTCATCTCTTATCTACTGCTGACTCTAAATACAGTAAATCTTCTTTAAATAAGTGAAAAAATCTGTATACAGACATAAAACATAAAACACGATCATTTCATTTGTTTTCACAGTATTTGTGGATTCATATCATATCATTTTACAAGTGAAGCTAAATATCGTCTTGAAGAAGAAGATATCAATTAAAATGATGCTTTTTTCAAGTGACCTCTAAACCCTGACTTTCTAGTTTAAAGGGACATACAAATCAGTCATGCAAATGTGGCACAGTTTGTGCAAATTGTTGTGATTTATGCAGTGCCTTACTGCAGATGATGTACTGTAAGATCTTGAACTCATAGTTCTGAACATTTCTTGCACATCCATCTGATTCCTTCACTTGAATGTGTCAGTAATTAAAACAATCTCTGCTCCACAGGGTGTTGGATGATCTAGATTCTTTTGTGAACAGCTGTGAAAAAAAAAAAATCAAATTGAAGGTTTTAAAATATGTAGTTTTGCACAAAGGAGAAAAACATTAGTGTCAAGGAGCAAATGTCCTTCCAAAATGAAAGGTTGTGTTTTTTCCTTTCTTCCTCGTCAGATGGTTAATCACCTGTATGTGAACAAAGGCGGTGATCAAAGACATTGTTACAAGGACAAAACACGTGCAGCACCTCAGCTCTGCAACAAAAGTGGCAGATGTTCTCCAAGGTACACGTGCATATGCAGTATAGACATGAGAAACACATGCACACACACACACGGACAAACGCATGCATACGCACACAGACATGATTTCCCACTGAACGATGAGTCACTGCTTATTGTGAGCAGCATCTCCTCACCAGAGTAGGCAGGAGGTAAATCAGAAGGCAAGCGGCCAGGTAGTTGTGAGGGGCAACACACACACACACACACACACACACACACACACACACACACACACACTCTTATATCACATTTTAAACACACCCTCACTGACTTGTCATATTTTGCTTCTATTTAGAAGTCTCTCTATAAGGCAGGGAACTTGGAGACTCAATTTCTCAAACTTAAAGCTGGCAAACAGCCCAGACATATACCAGCCTTGCTCTGATGTAACCTCTCTCTTTTTTCTTCGCTCTCGCTCAGACACACACACACACACACACACACACATACGCACACACAGAGTCTCTGTGTGAACCTCTCCCACATATGTGGTTACCGTTGTAAATCTAATTTTCAGATGGCCACTGGCCCTGCAACACAGAAAAGTGAGACACAAAACAGGGTCAAGGAATGTAAGAAATATGAGTGTGCAGTAGCGATATGGAGGCATTACTCCTCTTTCTTTCAACTCTTCTTTTTCCATGCGCTATATGAAAAGAGAGAAGTAATAGAGAAACAGCTGACCTGTGATATAACTTCAGAGCACTGTTTTCTTTATTATCTATTCTGTCTTGCCTTCGGTGTGGTTTTTCAATTGAACTTGAACTGTTGAGGTTTTACAAGCTAGAAGATACAGCGCACACTTGGTCTATTCTATAGAAAACAAGATGAAAATATCAACATGGTTCTTTTAATTTCTTTGAAACTTTTTTCTTTTTTTTTCATGCCTGGCGATGATAACAAAGATAATCATAGGGAAAAAAGGTTATTTGTTAACTGACTCAGAGGCTCCAGAAAAACATACTGAGGGCAACAATCTAGCATAATGCAGACGACAGAGTGATGCCACTGTTTTAACTGCGATCATCTTGATGTAGAGAACATGATGTGAAGAACAAACCACAAAACAAAAATACACAGACACAGTCACTTGTTTTGATCATGACCTTCTGGTGCATGTTTATAATGTTTATGTGATGAATGAATGAAATGTAGGGCTTTGGATGGAGTTTGAGGCAATCACCAATTTCCACTCAATTCACTCTGGCAAAAAAAAAAAAAAAAAAAAAAAAAAAAAATCAACCTGTAGATACTTCAAACTGGCTTTAGTCTGGTGATCCATCACAATTAATCTCATGTCTGCTTTTATTGTTGTCAAAGCTACATTATCAATGGGTGGTTATACAGCTGTTAGAGTAATTTGAATCAAACGTTCTGCACAGACTAATGTAACTGCAACATGAATAAAAGCAGACAGACATGCTGCTCACTGTGATGGATTGCCTATCTCAAGGAGGATTAAAATTTTAATCTTGGGGGCATCCATTTTTTCTATTATTATCTCTTTGGTACTACCTTTCTTTATTATTTTTGGACAGATAACACTAGAATCTATCTGTAATAAAGTGTTTGAAAACAGCAGAATATATTTTTACTGCAGACATTTTGACATATCATTAAATAACAGCTGTATTCTGTTAGAAGTGTCCCAATGAAAGTCAGCAGCACTGTGACCGACGGGACAGCCCTGCACACAATACAGAGACCCCAGAACAAAAGCCAGCTAAATGGAGTTCAGTCACCAGATAATTTTTATTATTTACACTAATTATATTCCTTCTGTCATGTCCAAAAATGTCTACTGTAAAAGGCACATAGAAAAAGACCTTTCATCCGTCCATTGTGATGGCCGAGCTGTCAATAAGGGAAAATCTGTTTTGTTCTCATATGGGTACATTGTTGTGTAATTAGCTCATACATTAAGAAGTCAGCATGTATAACCATATCCCTTTGGTGCCTTAATGTTTTAACAATTGATACAGTGGTGTCTGTATTACTACCATTGGCAAGGAGTCTTGTGTGTCTGAGAATGAGCAGCTACTGTTGCTGTGGAGTCTCATATTGATTACATCTCTCTCATCCCATTTCCTGTGTGTGTGTGTGTGTGTGTGTGTGTGTGTGTGTGTGTCTTTTTGTGTCTGCTTTCTGAACCACACAGAAGAGGTATCACAGCACTTATGACACACATCAGTGCCTGAGTGTGTCTGCACAAATACAGACATGTGGGCTACACCGGTACATGAACACACACATACACACACACGCACTCTGTGCTACTTGTAGGGCTCTCTCGATATCAGGCGAGGTCTGGTCTGGTTCTGCGTGCGTAGCTCGGCGGGAGCTGTCTGGACAATGTGATTGAAAGAAAATCTCATTACAGATTAGCTGTGGGCCAAAAATATGATTAATGCCAAGGAGGGACAATGGATGATTTGCACTCACATTAGAGTACATTAAATATGCGCACAGATAATGTCGCTTAGGACCGGGCGTTCTTATTAGAACCCTCAGCCAACACACTGACCGGCTGATACGTGTAGGACTGAATAGAACTAACTATGACTCAAAGTCTCATTACGGTACCACTGCAGACAACTTTCTAGATGAGCCTCGTGTGTTTTTGTGTATATACATTTGACGAGGCAAGACCTCCATAACTGATGTCATAATTTTTATCAAGGAGGATATCAGTCACATTCAGTACATCATTTAAAGCTAACCACAAAATGCGGCAGGGTCACCAAGGAAACGCCTCAGCTCCCCTGCTTCCTATTCTAAATGTCTCATGGCAGCACATTTCCGCCTGTAGCCAGTTCCATTATCAAGGATGACAATGCTGCGACCACAGACATGAAGAGGCAATCCTTTACAATACTATATATGAGTATTTTAGAGCAGTAGTCAGGTCATGAATAGAGCAGGAATAGAGCAGGAATTACAGCCAAATGGCAGGAGCTAAGATAAGAAAATGTAGAATGGGTATACTTTGAGTTGATTTCGAAGTTTTATACAAGTTATCATACTGTACTAATTTTCTGTAGCAAGGTTTCTACAATACAATTGTGCCACAGGGTCAAATCTGACTCATTGCTTATAAGAAAAAACCTTATCGTTAACTCCAGGATACATGAGCACAAATTTACATTGGGTTTCAGTTCTAACCTCTAGTCATTAAAGAATCATGGACTACAGAAACTCACTCCAATTAAAGAGTGGTTTAGTCCGCTGCAGTATCAATCATTTCAGATGTTCACGGTTAAAAGAATACGCAGGAGATACGTTTTAGTTGAAATGTTGGAATTATTGAATAGTTTTATAGTTGATTATTTTATATATTGAGTATATCTATATGCAAAACCTTATATTTAGAAGATACTAGAACACACTGGGCGTTCACTGAGACCAAACAAGCCCTTGACCTCTCTCAATATCCTGATGTGATTTTTATTATGGGTACAAGTGTGGGGATTTAAACAGCACTTAAAAAAGTATTGACTTTAGGAAGTTTTAGGCCTAACAAGAGATAAAAGGTCTTAAAAGGCATGGCAGTAAGTCCTCTTTCCAGATTAGCAAAGCGCGCTCATTCACCTGGCACGAGCATTAAATCTCTCTCCTCTCACAAAAAGCTATTTGTAGTACTAAGAAAACGTTGCACACCTTGTTAGAGTTCTTTTTTCCTCACTGCATAGACAGATGGGTCATAATGACAACAAATTTCAAATTAGAGATTTATCTGTGAGCTTACAATGTGTCTCTGAGACAGGGGAGGCAGCGAGACCTGTCTGTCAGCCAGTGGCAAGAATGAATGATCCACAAGCCACTTTTCCTCCCCTACCGTACCTAGATGATATTTCTCCTGCTAAATGTCACATCAATATTAAACCCAGCTAATTAATCTTGTTCCATAGATTCTGGTATCTTCATCCTGTGGAATACAGGAGTGGCTCCATAAAAGCTGGACCTTTGCTCTAACTTTATATTTGCCCGGGCACTCATGTGGTGCAGTTCGAGCCTGGCGGCCTCATGCATCTTTCGTCTTAAATTTTTCAGAGGTTTCCGCCGAAAACTTTTATTAGTGAAGGCAATAGCACAGCTTGACTTTTATTGATTGCGGGCAGAGATACTTCAGGATAGATGGAAAGGCAATTTTTCAGATGTCACAGGAGGATTTAAATTATACAGGCTGTGTGGTGGACCTGGTGATAGCCTGAGTGTTGGGATGGTGACATGAGGTGAGTGGTGATTGCTAAGGCGAACAAAATTCAAATCGCTCCAGCGTCCCTCCTGTTGGTGTAAAGGCTGAGCTGCTGTGAATGAAGGCTTTAGCACAATGACTGGTCAGGACCCAATGTGCCTTACACTAACAGCAGCTGTCTCAGAATGGATGTCAGATCATAGCAGTATTAGTCTAGTAAGCACGGCCCTTATGACCCCATTAATAACTAAATTTCTAGAAGAATACTTTCTCCTTCAGGCCTGTCCTGTGTGGCCTGACACTTAGGAGGAGGAATCCATTAGATGCCACTTGGGGCTTCACAAGGTCATGCTCGGCCTTCTGAATATCATATCAAGAAAGCTAAGTCACTATGTAGTCTAATGGTAAGGTTTTGAGCCACTTGCACATTTGTGCTGTGATGCTTTCAGGTATATATTACACAAAGTGTTTTTGCTGTTATATCATGACGGTGAGGAGTTAAAAACTATTTAGGCCCCAGGTGGTTGCAGGTAAA
>BRZM01002145.1:0-64698 GCA_033238685.1 Lates japonicus
TATATATATATATATATATGTATATATATATGTGTGTGTGTGTGTGTGCATGCACATATGTGTGTGTGTGAGTGTGATATGTCTGAAATGCAAAGGTTGCATTCAAATTTTTTGGACATTTATATATATATATACACACACACACACTAATGCATTCAAGTTTTTGTAACATATAAAATCTTTTTGTTTATCTCTTTTTGTAACATTTGTTTTGCATTTGTCGACATGAATCTTGCACTGTGTAACTGTATAACAGTGTATCCTCACGCTGTATGTCATTTCTTCGTCAAAAGACTTCTTCTTGATGCCTTCTTATGTGTACTGAAGCTGTAGCAAAAACATTGTCGCTGAATTAGAGAAAAATCTTATCTATGTTTGTTATTTCATTTTTCGGTACAGTTGCATTACTGCAGCTTCACCTTCTAGCTTGTTGGTGTAATGTTTAATCGACGTGTTTACAGTGTGCTCGTACACCTGTTAGCCAGCTGAATCCATCATTGCTTCTGTGATGCATCTGAGGCTACGAGTCCAAACCGTATCTGCTTCTTGGTTGTACGCCAGGTTTTTAAGGCTTGTAATGTTGTGTATAGAAGATGCAAATATTGCTTACTTGTGCATATGTAACATATTGAACCCCTGCAATGCTGGTTCAGCTTTTACTATATACTTAATATGTGTAATTTAACGAAAAGGAAAACAAGCATTTTGGCAGTATTTGCATAATGAGAGGTTTTGTGCACTTTTATTTTGTTGAAGTTCCCTAAATGAATTGCATATTCTAATCCTATTTTAAAGTATACAGTACATGTGTACACTGCTACATATTCTAATATGTATAGTATATATGGGGATCAGAAAGGGTGAGTAATTTAACACCTAAAACTTTATATAAAACTGTAGGAACTATGAATTCTTTTTTAGCCTCTTTGTTTTAATACACACTCCCCATTTTTATATGACAAGAGGAACATTAGAATCATGCTGGGACATAGTTTGTCATGCGATGCTACTTTCTACCTAAAAAATACAGTCAGTGGTTAGCAAGCCAGCTGGCTGAATGTGTGCCTATACATGTACTTTCCATTTCACACCTCTCACCTGTAGGAGAATCAGATTTTGTGATGTCATTTGAATCTGTGCTGATCCAGGTGCAGTCAAACAAACCAGTTAATATCTTCCTTCAATATCACACACTAAAGGAGTCTTCAGTAAAGACTTTTATTTTAGACACTGTTGGAAAATCTGTTTGTAAAGTCAGCAGTTTGATGTTGCAGAAGTATAGTATTTCTAATGGTATATTTTATGGTATATTTTGCTCTTTTTCATTTAGAAAAAAAATCTATTTTTTAGCTGTTTTGTGCTGTAAAGTGTATGTTTTTTTGTTGTTTTGTTTTACTGTACTGTTTGCTCCTTTTTTGACTCAGAGGATGGATTGTCAAAAAGTACGTCTTCAATATCTAACTTTTTTTCATTTTGTCTGTCCTCTGTGCGTCTGATCGATATGTTTTACTCCACCAGCTCTGAAGTCAGAAAAGTTTCAAGTGGCTCAAAACCCTTAACTGTAAATTTAAAGTGTAACAATCATAGCAAAATACATTTATAAAGAGAACAAAAACAAAACTTACTGCATCCTCAAAATAGCCTGCCTGATACTTGGTGAAGCAGAATATATTTTCTGTACCAAGGGACCAACACATGTACAGTCTTGTAGTTTGCTCTATCTTTCACTTGCTACTGTGATAGCCTACTGTATGAATATTTAACAGGAATTTATACCGACCATAATCAGAAACATAGTTGTATTTATGACATGTAAAGACTTCTAAACGTGGTGTTTTGTAACGGTTACTATGGAACTGATTATTTGTTGTTTGTTTAATGCTCTGTTTCCTTGTTTAGTCTGAATCACTCTATAATGACTGATCTCAAACTGTTCAAGTCACTGAGGTTAGATGGATGTAAAGCAAGAGAGTGTGAGTGTGTGATGGCGTGTGTGTGGGAAGCTGCCGAAAAATACTCAATGTGCATTTCTGATCTCCTCACTGTGACCTGCTCTATTGATGAGAGTGTGATGAGATGAGTGTGTGTGTGTGTGTGTGTGAGTGAAAGAGAGAAAGAGACAAAAAGTAATGCAGTGGACTGTATAAAGTTAGTAAACAATTCCTACAAACAAAATTTAAAAAATAACTTATTTCAGATAAAGCATTTTTCCTTCTCACATCAAATTACAAAAAACAACAACATTAAAAGAAAACAATGATGGACATATTAGTTAACAGTAGTAAAATCACCTTCATTTACCCTCTATTACATCACTGATAGACAGAATGACTAAAAATTGAATGGGTGCGTGCGTATGCATTTTAATAATACATGCATGTGTGTGTCACTGTCCCATACACGACCAAGGCGGCAGTGTATGCCACCATGCTCTGTGACTGCACATTCGTGTCAATAAATCTGGTTCAAAGGGCTCAAGATCATATGCCTGTCTTTGTTTCACAACACCACAGTTCATGGTATTATTGTCCTTATTAAAGACACTCCACCAATTTTACATCAATATCCATTTTATTTGTCATAACAGAACTTTGTAGAAAGCAATTAAATAATCTCCTCTGTAGCTTTATCTAAACCAACAAGTTATCTATTTTGGGCTTGGAGATTACATTTTGTAACTGAATAACACAACCCACACTTGCTGGGAGAAAATATATATCATACAGAGACATTGCATTATTGATGATCTGATTCCCTGCTGGAAAATATTTGAGCCAAATTAACTGTTGTATTTCAAAGTTCATTCCTGACACTGAAAAAGTCCACTCAATTGGCTCTAAACTACTTGTGACACTGATAAATGATGTAGTAATGAACTGATTAATAACTAATCTTTTCAGCACTGGTACAGTGGGATACAGCATTTTAGACTTGGCCCCAAACCAGGATAAAATTCAGGATATTTCATTCTTAATTTTAACCATTCCTTCTTTAATTTGCCTCTTGTAATCAATCTTTTTCTCACTTCATAACAAAACTAAAACCGCATTGTTTATTTCTGAGTCCGTTACACCAGGCATATTGTTAAAATAAGGTGATCCCTGCTCTTATTTGTTCACAGGCACAGGCCGTCGTTGGTGCCAACGAAACCTACAGGCCAGACCAGCTCCTCCTCCTCCTCTCACATCTCCCCCACAGACATTCTGTTTAAGTTCTGTGGTGGCATTTGTACCTTTGTTTTATGCACCTTAGAACATCCACACACAATTTCACCCTGATTCCTCACTCCTTGCTTTTAGATATTTTTATATGAACTTGGTTTGGTTCATTTTGCTTTTAAATTCCTTTACAAATCTGATCAGAATATAAGGTTATTAAACTAAGGTTTGTAACTTGTGATATACTAATTTTACACAATGAGAATACTCAGCGCATGGACGATTATGAGACAATGACACTGGGCTGAACCACGTATAAACCCTCAATACCCTCTATAAACCCTTGAGGCTGAAAAGACTCAAGCCACATTATGTTGTTTTGTTTGTCCTTGTACTCTTGGTTCTTTTGGTCTTTTATGATCATTTTTGTGGAGCTTCATATCTCTCATGTTCCTCTCCTTGTGCAGCTGTTGGCCTCATCATTTTGTGAAAAGCTGACCTTCCAGCATAAACGTTCAAATAAGTCTCTAAATGAAAAAAAAAAAAGTCCCACTTCTTTTAACCTATATAAACAGGCTGACAGGAGGTTCGAACTATAATCAAATAATATTACATATTAAAACTTATGTACTTATGTATAGTAGTCACTATGAAAGTTGTTACATTTGACAGCCTGCTTCCCAGTATGACCACTGGTGGATGAGTGAATAACATCAATCATCGTTATAACACAGTAACTGCTGAGGAACCTTTGGTCCTGACATTCATCTGGAGCGTTACTTTGGAACATTTCTGAACAGGTTTTTGTGGTGTGGTGGGGCATTGTCTGCTGGGCCACTGACATTGGGGGAGTGTTGTTGCTATTGGGGGGTGTGCTTGGTCTAAAACAATGTTTAGGTGGGTGTTACATGTCAAAGTAACATCCAAGATGAATGAGAACATAGTTTCCTCAGCAGAACAATGTATATATGGATGATGAATGTTATTCCTTCGGCTGTCAGTGGTTTTAATGACATGGCTGATAGGTATGTATCGTGCATTATCTACCCAACGTGAACGCGACATACAGTCAATAATCACTAGATGTCTGTTAGACTTCCAGATTCCACTGGACTCAACAGCAGTACTGCTCTCAGCCTCAGAGACACGGCACTAAGATGATCAACGGACTTGATGTATACTCTCCAGACAGTCAGTGTATGGCTCTTTATCTGCCATATAGGCACTCTAAACATTAGACACAGAGCAGCATTTTATCACAGTAGCATGTACATATTCATGGGCAGGTTGATGGAACTCGTGGAAGGATGTCATGTGAGTTCTCAACACAACAGCTGAGTGCGAACAGAAAGGCGAAGATATTGAATTCAATTGCTCTGACGCTGTTCCTTGGTGCCCATGGCCACTGTGTTTGCACTAGAACAGAAATCTTGTTAGGTCCTAGCCATAAAGACCATGCAGGCATGAGAATAAAGGACTGCCTGTAACCAAAGCCATCAACAGTATTTTAAAACTTTATTATTTTGGTTCAATTGAAAATTTGGGGTGACTGCGGAAATTTGTGGGGGTTTCTTTCTTTTTGTTTTGGCTCACTGTTGACTTACAGAGCTTTTGTTTTTAAGTCATTACTCCTATTAAACTATAGTCAATCTGCTTGGAAGTAAAAAATTTAAATGGTTCTTTTGCTGTATTAACTCCAGTCAAGAAGGTGGTTGGGTAAAGCTTACGATAAGTGTGTCCTGTGCTGGTTTCATCATTTTGGTATAAAGGCTGATTTACAGATATGTTAACTCTATCTCTTGCTTTGTGTGAGCCTCCTTCTGGATTCATACATGTGCAAATGTAGTTTGTCCATGCATGCATGTGTGTGTGTGTGTGTGTGTGTCTGTTGGTATTTGGCTCCGCAACCTCCTGTCCCAGGCTCGGGCTGAGCTCAGTGCTGCAGTGGGGAAAGTAGGAGGAGGCGGAGGGAGGAGGTGTGATGGCATCCGCTGGTCTGTCCCTTCCTGGCTCCGAGACTTGCCCTGTGTGATTTAATCACATGGCCACTGGCGAGAACTGCTGCTCTGATGTTACCTGGACCTGCTAATCGTTTTTCCTTCATCAAAGAAAACAGCCACAGCTGCGGGAAGAGATCGCTCAACTGCACCGTCATTATGTAATACATGCACACACATGCAAATGTGGAGCGCTCAAACACAAAAACTCTTGGCTATACTCTTACCAGATACAGTGCAGAGGCCATGAACATACAGTGAGCAAAGTAGAGGTACAATCAAAAGAACAACATTATTTATTAATCTATGTCGTTTCTCAACTAGTTGTTCTGCTAAAATATCAGACAATCAATTCGGCCCAATTCATTCAAAACTAGTGACAAATATACAGTTTACAATCATAAGAGAGAAAAAAGCAGCATTTCTCATGAGACAAATTGGGACAAGTAGATGATGATTATCAGAAATTGTTTGCCAGTATTTCTCTGTTGATCAACTAATTAATTAATCGCCAAATCTTTTGGCTCTGAAATAAAGATAAAATAAAGTCTGGCCTTTGTCACCTTGAGGCTAAAAAGTCGACTAGCCTTTTGAGATCATCCTCTAGCAACCAGAAGTGACAGCATGTTCTACGCCACTTAACCACACACGACTACATCATGCGGTGATGTAAAGTGGGCGATTCAGTATCAAGCTGTTTTAATAAAATTAAACCCGTCTATCCACTGGAAGAGCACAGAATGCCCAGGTGACTGATCGAGGCCAGATCAAGGGCCCTGTGTGGGCTGCTAGTGTCTGGAATTGGCCCAACTCTTAAAGAGCCAAGCTTCCTCATCTTGACTGAGGCCGACCCCAAACAGGAAAAGCTATTTCTGCTGGCAGTCAAGTGGCTCTTTTTCTGGAAGGCCTCGGTGAGGAGTCAGGCTGCAGCGCCCCATGGATGTCGCGGGCGCTGGGCTCCTGATGTGTCAGACAAAGATCTGCTGCTGTGACGGTAATCTCTCTCTACACTCCACAGCAGAGATGGTGATGGAAAATACAAAAATATTCTGACAATTCTTAAATTGTGTTATTATTAGAATAATGGTGACATGGTGTCCTTGGTTAACAATCTTTATTCTCCTGATTCGTACAGTTTTAATTACTTACCTCGAGTGTTTCCATTTTATACAAACAGAGGAAATAATATAGTGACGTATTTTACATGTTTTACATTATCTTTTAGTGGTAGGAATAAGTACTCGGATCTTTCTTGAGTAAAGTACCAACAGTGTGTAAATACTCCTTTACAAGTAAAGAGTCCTTCCTGAGAGGGTACAAACCAGTTAGATTGACCAGTTAATTTTAGTGCCAGCTGTATATAAGCAGTATATACAACTGCGAGCATGGAGCTGGTTTGGTCAGTGGTTTTCGCTTAAGGGTTGGTGCCCTCCGTTTGGGGAGTCGCCAGATAAATCTCGCGGTTGTGGGATGATGTGTAGAGGAAGAAGACAAAACTCTGCTACACAAAAGTTATTTTCTCTAATCTTTGCTTTTATAGCAAACAATGGATAATTTTACCTCTTTGAACCTCAGTTATTCAAATGAAACCATGTGGGAGGTTTGGAAATCACTCTGGAACTGCTAACAAATCATAGACATATGAATGTAATAAGGAGCTTTTTTTTTTATCCTGAAAAATAACCACAGCTGCCAGATCAATTGAGTAAAAAGTTTAGCGTGGCATGGTGAAAACAAGCAAAGTATAAGCATCTCAAAACTGTACTTAAATTAATTTACTTAAATTGCACTTTATTTTCCACCACTATTATTTTCATGGAAATCGTGTGATTGGTTTCAAAGTCACAAGCCCTTGTTCAGTGGAAAAATCCTCTTATCAAGTCCTTGTCACAGCAGGAACAACTGAGTGAAACCAGTTTAGCTATGAACCATGATGTCCCAGTCAGATCTACCTGCGAACCTGCATGTACCATATGTGGGACAGACACGAAACTGGGCAGTTTTAGAACATAGAGTACACTTGTGCTGTAACAAATAAAATGTCTGCTGTGAAAAGTAGCCTGTTAACTGTAATCCTTTTTCTTCAAAAATCTACTTGTGTGGCGAAATTACCTCAAGAATTTACAAACAACTGAAATACAGTTTGTTGTTTTCTCTTGTTTCTTAAGTTTAAATTCCTTTATAAGATTTAAGTTTTACAACAAACTACCTTAACACTTTATAAAATATGTACACAACAACAAACACACTTCTCGTATTAAAGCATCAGTCAATCCTGTTGATATATGCTTACTTGGTATAATAGTACTTTTGTTCTACATTTGTTACTTAGATTATATTTTGCTTATGTCCTTTTTATTTCAGTAAGATTTTAAATGAAGGATTCATACTTTACAGTGTTGTATTGTTATTTCACTCAACCAAACATTGAATATTTCTTTCATACATGCCAGAAATTCACCATGACAATGAAATAATTATAAAACAAAAACAACTTACTATCACTGAGCTCGACTCTTCTCATTTAGTTTGCCGACAGTAAACAACTGCAAAGATTTCTGAGCTCTCTTTATCAGTGAGTACTCATTCCCTTTGTTGTGTTGACTCTGTTTTGAGCTACCATTCATTCATTTCGCTGAAACAACCTCAAACTAATTTAACACTGCACCCACCATGTTGCTTGTTCTTGCTAAAGACTGGTTAAACACAGATGGCATGGTGTCGTATTGAGATATATTTCCAGCAGCGTTACAGTGAGTTTAATAGAGTGGGGAAGAAGGTGGAGTTGTACTGAACAGCCAGGGTGAATTTACTGCAATTCAATTCATCATGCTGTTTTTCAGTTTTATTTGAGAAAAACATTCAATTATTTATGCATCAGTTCCACAGGCTTCAAAGTTTTAAAGCTACAGTTTCAGTTTTGACACCCAGACTCCATAGGAAAAGTAAAATCTTTTAAAAGCGGTGTTAAAACACACAATAATATGAACATCATAAACGACTGGTATGTGTGATATCAACAAAGTAGCATTTGTGAAACACATTGACTGTATTGGGAAGCGTTGATTCAACTCATTTTCAACCAGTCTCATGGCATTTCGTGGAAGTGATCACGAAATCTAATCAATTTTCACAACGATGGACGTGGCTTCAAACGTGTGTTTCAACTGTAAACATTTTTGATGAAGTGTTACGAAACATAGCTGCAAGGACACAGGCACGGGTGTGGATGGTGAGCACAAAGCACCGGCCATACCTGAGGAGACTGGGATTGACATCCAAGTCCTGAATATGGTTAAATTTAGGCGATAAAAGCGCTTTGAGTGAGATAAGATCGTGGTTGTGGTTCATTAAATCAACACATTGTTATTCTGGCCCGTTACCGTAGACTTTTCTGTATTAAATCAGACCATGACCTGCCATTAACGCTTTCCAGCCAACCATGTGCCTTGTGTACTAAACAATAACCATAAATAATGCTCATGTGCTATTGTTCTACAAGTTGATATATTTACCATCATGAAAAAGGACAATTCCTGTCCATAGGCTAGAAATATCAATACGTGGGTTTAAGTGACTTTCACGAACTGCCGGGAAGACTGGGTTGGCTTGTTCTCAAACCATTATTTTGAGGTATTTACATTTTGTATCCAACCTGCTTGTGTATTTTACTTTTCTCTCTCTTGAAAGTTCAAAATCACCAAAAACGCCTAAGCTCTGGAAACAATATTTTGTAACCTGTCAATGATTCTGTATAGCCAGCCACATGGGTGTCTGTCTTCAGCCTCTGATACAACCAACAGAAGCATACCGGCTTGCAAACATACGACTTCCGTCACCATTATTGCAATAACAAACACTTATGGAGCAGATTTGGCTACGTTTGAGCCAAAAAAAAACTACATAATTAGGTTTAGGAAAGATTGTTTTGATTAAAATAAGTACTTCTTAAAGGTCAGAGGACTCATAATATTAAAATGAAAAAACCAATGACAGTTGAATGGTTTCAAATAGGAAACACATCAAGACACGTTTTACATTTTATTTCATAAAACAAGTGTCTTTTAAGTCGCTCATCAACGTAATGTTAGCTAACACGCCCACTTCCTCAAAATATTTGTTTTCTATACAACAATGGTTTGATATTTTGAAATCTGATGATGGAAGGTTGCGCTCTGATTAAACCAGCATAACATAAGACTGGAAGCTGGAGAACAGTTCAGTGATCTGTGTCTTGACGCAACAAAATCCACCCTACGGCACTTCCTAGGCTTAACATGACATATCAAATTTTGTTTAGTCGGTACAAACATAAAGTAATAGAATGTGATTGTGGACTATTCATTACAGGACTGTAGTGTCATATTTAGCGGACAGATGGGAGTGTGACTTTTAACACAATAGACATATGAGCT
Organism: Lates japonicus; assembly: GCA_033238685.1. NCBI lineage: Eukaryota > Metazoa > Chordata > Actinopteri > Centropomidae > Lates > Lates japonicus. The sequence continues at coordinate 9,571 of BRZM01002145.1, forward strand.
CCTACAAGAAAAATAAGACAAATGCGTCAACCATCCTCTCCCATCTTTCTGCAGGCTAAAGGCAGAAATTCAAAAACATTTCAAACCATGACTGGTATCCAAATACTCATTGGGGTCATCTGATGGAAAGGGCATGTTGCACAACAGAGAACTATGGCAAGCAAACATGAATCTTTCTAAATGGCATAAACCAAACAGAATTATTAGAGCCTCTAAAAACTCTTTTATACACACTTTGGTTGTAAGTCGATGGTTTTCAAACACAGCGGGCAACAGGAGTTGAGGACAGTTGAAGGAGGAGGAGAAGAAGTCATATCAACACCAAAGAGTGCTCGATTAAATTGAAACGACATCCACCAGCCACTGTCAATCATCCACAGCTACAAACTTGGGGGAAAAATCAATTTACTGTGAAAATGTGGTGTGATCAGTGAAGAATCACGTCGTGACAAAACACTTTTAAAACTAACACTATTTTGAAACTTTTTCCCGGCTGGGGTTCTTCTTATTGAGGTAAAACGCTAAAAGTCTTCGTTCATATCAGCTGCTTCAGAGTTGCTGATTTTAGTGAATATAAATAGTGTGTTTATATTATTCCACTATATATATATATATATATAAAATATATATTGGCGTGTATAGTTAGTGAAGGTTACAGTTGTTAGACGGTAAAATAGAGTTTATCATATGTCTCTTTGATCGATATATCAAGCTAGAAGATGTGATTCTTACTTAAATATGATACCGACACATTTTGTTTATCTTGTATCACTTTCTGGGTATGGAAGTGTGCATTCTACCACAACAGATTGTCACAGCCGCTTTGAGCGATGTGCGAACAGATTGTGCTTTTGAAAAGAAGCAGATTGCCTGCAGCAACGTTTCGCATCCATCCATCTCTACCAATGCAAGCAGGACTAACATCTTTACATTATACATTTTCAAAACATGTCATTATTCATACGCGACATACTATTAGCATTCCTGTACACCCACTATTTCTGTGTTTCTTATCAAGGAACTTTGAACGGTGGGGTTGCGCAACATGTGTGGAAATGAGTTGGGATTAAGAAAGCACTGCAGTGGTGGACCATCACACAAAATTAAATTCGATCTGTGAGGTGGTTATATTACTGTTCACTTTAAAACCTTGGATCCACATACAGGCGGGCGCAGGAAAAACTTTGCTTTTACCTCTCACCAGAGTGTTTGTGTTGATAGACAACAAAACAAAAGCAAACACACACACACATAGAAACTCACAGTGCTGCCCACCTGTGTGGGTGGGAGGTGTGTCAGCTAATTAGGGCAGCATGTCAGGTTTTGATGGAGGCATTGGAGGACACTAGACCAGGACCTGGCCTCTGGTAATCAGTCCCACAATTCTCATGCTCTACTCTCCACATCCACCATGTGAGCGTGTGTGCCTTGGGGTCGGTGGATGCGTTCTCACATCTCAACAATGAAACCAAATTGAAACTTGTTCACTAAGAGGGTTTCACAGCATGTTTTCCCTTTTGAATTAAGGTTTTATTTAAAGTATAAATCTGTCCAGTGACAACATGGACCAGAATTTTCAAAAGTGTGTCCAGCAGTGGAAAAAGTATTGGGAACAGTGACACAAAATCCCCCTTTTTTAGCTCTGACAAGCACAAAAGCCATTAGAAATGCGTCATATCCATTAACACATGAGTAACAATAATTGAATAATATACAGTAACATATACTGTAATAGTACAGTATGTATATATTAGTATGTAACACTAACATGGACTATTTTGTATGAGTCCTTTTACTTTTGATACTTTAGGTGACATCTTCAGTGCTGGACTTTTATGTATAATGTATTACAATTAAAAACAAATGTTAAAAAATGTTGTCTTTTTTTTCATGCTTCCATTTTTTCAAATCTCTCTTGAAAATGAGATTTTACTTTACCTGGACAAACAAAGGACACAGAAAAAGAGTGATGGTTTGATTGGACAGGAGTCTGAGTGTGTGCACTTGAGGTGTTGCAAAAGAGCAAAACATCAGAGATTTGGGAACCTTTCATCATTAAAAAAAAAAAAAAAGACTGACAACAGGTTAATGGTGTGAGAGCAAGAGTTTCAAATTATTTACAGCAGCAACTGAGGAATTCATCAGGGTATTAGGTATCAACAAGTTCTCAAAATAAATGAGTTGCACTTGTATGTGGGGCGGCTTAAACACTTCCTTATTTGGCATTTGTGTTTTGGGTTTTGTTATTTGTACATTCACCTCAGTGTAAAGCAACACAAAATAAATAGCGAGAGTTGTTACATCGTTGAGAAACTGAAAATTAACAGCGCAAGCCTCATTACAGAGTCAGTGTCAAGATTTAAAAAAAAAAAATGTTTTGCCTTTTGAGTTTATTTAAGGAGTTTCTCATGATTCGCAGGGTTTTACTGAAGAAATCACCATTAAGAAGTCACCCCATTTTGGACAGAAGCACGCCGTTGTATTGCCACACCATCACCATCTTCTCAACCACCTCACCTTGCACTCATCATCCACACACACAGCCCCTTTAACTGCTGACATCAATTGAGAAATGCTTGCAACTCAGCATGCGATCAGCAGCGCCTTCATTTGCAGCTCTACACCACGCTTCGTGTCTATAAAAGCTGATAATGTGATAATTAAAAGAGCTGACAGGCAAGAACTGTCAGCGAGACACCCTGATTTACCAACCTCTGCTATTTGTTATACCTCTCAAATTACAATGCTTCCACCCTTGAAGTATGACACATAAAATATCAGTTCAAATAATTAACTAGCTTAGAATCTTTGTTGGGAAGGGACGGGGGGGACAAAAGTTAAGGAGTCTCAGTGGAGGACGTTGTGATAAAAATCTGTCCCGGAAACATCACGGGATAAGATTCAGACCTGAGACAAGGATTTCCAGCAGACAAAAGATCACTGCCATGTCTCTCTCTCCCTTTCTCTCTCAACCACACCATGATTTATTACCTGAAAAGACAAGAGAACTAATTAGTGGAGTAATTAATTAATATAAATTTGCATATTTGCATTTGCAATTAGTGCAGTCAACTGATTAGTCTGAGATGGGGAGTTTGACTCATCAGATGTGTGTGTGTGTGTGTGTGTGTGTGTGTGTGTGTGTGTGTGTGTGTGTGTCTGGGTGGACCAGAACGATCAGCAGACCAGCTGAGGCATTTTTGGGGTGGGTGGTGGCGGCTGTTGGTGATGAAGGGACTGTTTTTGTTTCGTTTTTTCATCTTTCATGTGTCCGTCCGTGTACAGTGTGTGTTTGTCCACACACACACCAACATACACTCGCCTGTATCTGTGTTGAACACGTGCTGGGTCCTCTGTCTTGCACACATTAGGTTAAACGTATTCACATCCACCACTGGTGTGTGTACGTGCTGTCATTGTGTCTGCGTAGAAACCTGCTACTTTACCTTTACATTTGCTGCTCTGACCTCACACCGAGGTGTAATCACTGCACTGTAGTCTCTGCAGCCAGGCACACGCGCCGCTTATCGATGTCTTGTAGTGTCCAATGTACAGAGAGATTGATAAGTCGCTTTAATTGATTCTCCTTGCAACAAGGTCATTCACAGGCATACATTTGTGTGTGTGTGCGCTTGTGTGTGCGTTCCACATAACTGAGGAGTGCATATACCCATATCGAGTGCCAGCTGTGCCCCAGTGTGGAATTGGCAGTGTGCCACTGGGCCTTTTCCGTGGGGTGTACTTAATGTCTATGGTCCTGAGGTACCAACACTGTGCACGCCCCTCTGGTATGCCCGTCCTCTGCTTGTATGCTGCCTGGTGGAATTTATTAACCTATTTTATACAGACCTGGAATGACCAGTCAATCGATCAGTTAGTTGATCAGCAGAAAATTAATGACTATTTGATAATCAAGAAAGGATGCCATAAAGTCTCAGGCTGCAGCTTTGCTAATGTGAGGATTTGCTGGTTTTCTCTGTTTTTATATCACTGCAAAATCATCATGCATGAGTTTTGGATTATTTATTTCATTATTTGGAGGAGGAAGGAAGGAAACTGTGACTTTTCATAGACCAAACAATCAAGAAAATGGTCTGCAGATGAATCAATACTGAAAATAGTCATTAGTTGTTTATTAGTTATTTTCCACAATATATCAGACAATCTATCAGCACTTGTGTTTTGCTGAGATTCCATAGTGTCTGTATTCCCACAGACCACACTGACCTATGTGTAAAAATACACCTACAAAATCAACTGTTTTCCTCCTGTAAATATGTTCTTTGCTTTTCTTCCATACTTATTAAAACCCAACTAGTCGGTCTAAATGAAAACATCAGAGTACATAGTTGATACCTGCCCTCCAGTAGAGGTGTTCTGTGATCTGACACCCTGTCTGTGCCATTTAAAGCTGTCAAAAGTCACTGTTGGAAGAAATCAATCTGTTTCCTGATCTGACACCACTATGGTTAAGGTTTGGTTAGGTTCAAGGGAACATGCCAGTTGGGGATAAAATAAGAAATTAGTTAAGGTTAGATAAACATTACTGAGACTGTTAGATGGCTTTGAATGTTAGCAAATGTCATTTCTGGGCATTTGCTGAAATGGCCAGTCACACGGATGGTCTAATATATCACACTTTTCCAGAACTTTGGACAGCACATGTGATGAAGGTGACGAAACGCATGAATGACATGAATGAGTGGTGTGTTGCTTTTGTTTGCAAGAAAAGTCATTTGCGGACTAATATTCTGTCTTACATCGTGACTCTGTTGTTTGGGGTACTGTCAACAACACCAATCACAGATACAGAGCATAATGGAAGTCAGCTGTATTAAACTGTGTTTTACAGCTGGGGTCTGACACCCTGAACATAACTAATGCATCACTTTCTGTGGTGGACTTTTGAAACACATCATTAAAATCATTCAAAGTCATGTTTCAGGGCAATTCTCAAAAAAAAAAAAAAAAAAAAATCAGTAAAAGTAATCAAGTGTCAAGCTGATTGAATAATGTTACATATGTATGTTGAACTGTCCCAGTGGTGTCCAGGACCTTAAAGAGGACTGCAGTGTACTGTATCTTTGTATAATTGAAATCCTCTTGGTCCAGACATGTCTTTTGTTTTCCTCATTGGCAGCTCTCTCGTTATAATTGGTTTAATTCAATGTAGTTTAATCAGAGGAGGCCCACCTCCCTGTGTGTATTTAACTGTGGTTGTACTACATCTTTTACTTTGCTGTGTTTTATGTGCAGAGACATTTCAGAGTTCATTTTACAGTGAGGATTAAACTTGAGACCAATGTATGTGCAGATATGAAGAAACTCGTGTCTCATGTTCTTTCAAACTTTCTGTTTTTTATTGTCTTTCATTCAGTTGAAATATTTAATGGGACTATTTATTCTTATCTTGAGCTGCAGTGTAATTTTTATTCTCCTTTTTAATTTTAGCTTATGACTTGTATCTTATCCATATGTATATATGTGTTTCACCTGTTGAGAATGCCTGCAAACTCTCCTGCGCATCCCGTCTCCTTTTTTTTCCCAGATAAAAAGACATGAATTCATCTTTCTTACACGGGGAGATGCAGATATTAGTTGTTATCCCTCTCCGGTCTGTGTTTTTGACGGTAAACGCGGGCCTCCCGGTGCCCATTACCGGAGCTGCCAGATGATCGGTACGGAATGGAGGTCCCGTGGGACGCTGAACACGTGGTCTCGGCTGCCACAAGACGTCAGCGGCAGATGGCATGGGTACCCGCTGTTGGCATGAGTGTCATTCCTCAAAGAGAGAGGGAAGGGGGAAGAGACGGAGAGAGGGAGGGAGAAAAAGAGAGAGAGGGGAAAAGGAAGAGCAGAGCACAGAGAGGCAGAGAAGAAGAGGAGGGTGCGCAGGTTTAAGCTTTTTCCCTTTAATTTGTGGTTTGCAAGAGAAGAAGCTGCAGCGCAGATTCAGAGGAGATATTTGGGATCATGCGAGGTGCGCGCTGACCAGAGGTGAGTATTATTTGTATCCTGTCATTTATGCATTTTTTTTTACTCTTACTGGGCTTTTTATTCAGAGTTGAATACAGACTTTGGACTGATCTTCCGTTAAAAACAAACACCAAACTGGATTAATTATAATATAACAGCACACAATAAGATGTAATGAAACCAGGCTTAAACCAGGGTTGTTTTTTTCACAACAAGACCAAAGACAATGAAGTTGAGTGTCTTTGAAAAGGCAGCAAGCTGTGACATTGGCCTTGCTCGCCAGTTTGTTCCTCTTCCTCTTGGGAGGATTCACTCACAAGGTAATTAAATGACAACCTTCAGAAGACGTCGGTGCTTGCTCTCCCCTTATAGTTTATGTTTCTGCTTTGATCCCCGCAGGAAATATGTTGACACTGCCATTCGAGGAACCTCATATGATGTGCGAGCCGCGGTTCGGTGCCAATTATCCTCGCGAAAGCCTACCTGAGAGCCTGGAGCAGGAGCGACAGCACAACCCAGACAGGTCCAGCAACTCAGACATGAGGGAGGCCGAGGACGACATCTCCGACAAAGAGGAGGACGAGAGAGAGGACGATCAGGACGAGAACGGGCTTCCTAAAAAGCGAGGCCCCCGGAAAAAGAAGCCCTGTAAGGAGCAGATGGACAGGGCCAAACTACGGCGCCAGGAAGCCAACGCCCGAGAGCGCAGCAGGATGCATGGCTTGAACGCCGCACTGGAGAGCCTGCGCAAAGTTGTGCCGTGCTACTCCAAAACTCAAAAACTGTCCAAGATTGAGACCCTCAGACTGGCTAAAAATTACATCTGGGCCCTGTCAGAGACTCTGAGCGCGGGGAAGAGACCGGACCTCCTCGCCTTCGTACAGACTTTGTGCAAAGGATTATCTCAGCCCACGACCAACTTGGTGGCCGGTTGTTTGCAGCTGAACGCGAGAAATTTCCTCACAGACCACAACGGAGAGGTCGTGTTCTCTGGCAGATCACCCTACGACGCCATGTACTCGTACCCGGGCTCAGACATCAACACGCCCCCCGGCCACAGCGGCAGCACCTTGGACAGCAGCGCCAAACCGTTCCGACACTACAGCTACAGCGGCGCGTACGAGCCCTACTACGAGAACCCGTCCCCAGAGGCCGGGAGCCCGCATTTCGACGGCCAGCTGAGCCCCCCGATGAACTTTAACGGGATTTTCTCCCTAAAACACGACGATCCTCCAGACTACGGCAAAGGCAGCCACTATGGCATGCGCTACTGCAGTGCGCCGGGGCGCGCGGCTCTTGCGCACAACTCCATGTACCGAGTCTCCCCAGAGGCCCGTTTCCCCTACGATCTGCACGTCCGCAGCCAGTCCTTCCAAGCACAAGGGGAAGTTAATGGCTCTTTCCACAATTAATCAATCAGCTGGACAAAGTTCAAGTTTCAGAAGCGATGCAATTTTCCCCCCGCAGATGTCGAGAGTGGAACGAAATGGACTCCAGGCACGCTGATGATGCACTGCAAAAAAATGCCCATTTTAACAAGTCATTCTCTTTTAAATGTTCTTGCATTCTTTTTCTTTGAAACGTGGTAAAAGCCTGAAAATAAGATATGACGTTTTCACTTGTTCTCTATTCTTGTTCCACTAAAAATCTGTGTCGATATGAGGCAGAAAAGAGACATCACAGGAAGGAAACGTTCTCACTCTGAAGGCAGAGCTTCTGATTCGTTTAAATAAAATTTAGATTTAACGCCTCATATTTAATTTCAATGAAAAACCACAACGACTCAGATGTAGAATCGTGTTAAAGATGCAGGTTTTGACTGTTTACAGCTACAGTGCATTACCATATTTATATTTGTTTATTAAGGAAAGTACTGCAGATGACATGTTAATGAAATGGTTTAGATAAAGCTGATGTAATGGACAATTAATTTTAAATTAGCGAAATAAAATCAGTTGAATAAAACAACCGGGGAGGAAGAATCTGAGGAGGTTTCACTTCACCACTGAAGTTTGCTGAGACATGATTGGACTTCAGAGATTCAGTCTGTTAGCAATAAAGGTCAATTGAGCTATGCAAGGCAGCCAAATGCAATCTTTGACAAATGAAAAAAAAAAGAGATATATGTCTATTTCCTCTCACAAGGCGTTTCTCATAATCTAATATCTAATTAAAATGATGACAACTACACAGAATTAATTATAAGAAAAAAAAAGCCAGTTTTGAGACGTGCATGTGTTTAGGAGACCTGATGATGATGTCATCTGAAATGGTCCTATAAATACAGGAAGTCATGGGGGAAAAAAACTTTAAAAAAATAAAATGCATTTGTATTTGGAGTAAATAGTGTGGTAACGAGGTGAATGTAAAATTATTATTGTATTTATTTACTTAAGCTTATTTATTATAAGTCCGTCAATTTGAATGTGGATAATATATTATAAGAAGATATTGTAAAATTCAACAGTGTTACCTTTTTATGTGATTTCCATACATTTAAAGTTTGTTTATGTTTCATTGTTGTGTATTTCACTCCAGCTGAAAAGTCGAGCACTGGAAGGGAAAAATCATTTTGTGTGAGGTGAACGAAAACTATACGAATCCGATTAACATGCCTTAAAAATAAAGAGACGACGACCATCAATATGCAACGAAATGAAAGTTTTGGATAGTTTGATGTGAACTTTTTACACTCCCTTGTTCCTGCTGAGGAGGAACTGTGATGCACTTCATGTATTTCTGCACAATGTTGGTGACTGTACTCTCATAAATCCTGTTGATTTTGTAACTTTACCCGGATGATGGATGGTTATTGGACGATATTTCTAATTTATTTCTGCAGTTACACACACACACACACACACACACACACACACACACACACGTTTAAACTCTACACACGCACTCCTTGGAAACCCGTTATGGATCGAAATATTCGTGAAGTAATGTGTTCATGTTTTGTGATGTGTTTTGTCGCAATAAAATGAAGAGGCTGCTTCTCAGCTTTCTGTGGAAATGATCGACAGCAGACGGCAATTTAAAAAAAAAAATGGTTAGAAAAATAAATCAAGGTAAAAACGCCCCGGGCGTAATTTGATTTATTTATTTATTTATTTTTCATAAATTGAATCGTGGTAAAAATCTTGCATAACTGTGGTGACACAGTGCCTCTGAGGCCTTCAGTAAACCTCTTGAAGCAACACAGGATGAACACAACTTTATCTTAATATGTTGAGGTCTGAAATCATAGAAAGACATTTTAATCGATCATAATTATTTTCTATAACGATACAAATATCTTAAGAGGATTTCTAATTTAACATTTTACATTTTTGTTGAAGTTTAGGCTAAAGCTGTTTAAAAAAAACTTTCTAAAATTCCTCATCTAAACCAGGATTGCCGATATAATTAGATTTCATTTCAGCTGATCAGGTGGTTGATTGTGTCAGAAATGCCCACGAGCTGTTGGACGTCAGCCAGAGAGTACAGACAGTTGATCCCAGTCCTCCCAGTCAAGAGAGAGGTGGAGCTGGTAACCCCGAGAGACTCGCTTCTTATTTGGAAGGAGAGCTGATCACTGCTCCCCCGAACAAAAGTCAGTTTCTTTTTCTCGGTATTACTTTGCTTCAGTTCTGTTTTTGATCGTAAGGATCAAGCATGAGATTTAACGGAGGGGAAAACCACTTCTTAGTTTTTATTCGGTTTAGTAAAACTGAGAGACCGTTTCGGAGGAGCAGTAAAACAGGACTGTGTTAAATGATTTCATACAGTCAGAGCAGAGAAGATCAAGTTATGAAATTAAGTGGAAAAAAAGTCGTTTATTAGTGTTTATATCGTTGTCTATTGGAGGAACTGGTTTACACATTCACTCACTGTCATTTTTTAAATCCACTGTTAAAAATGCACGCACGCACACACACACACACACACACTTGTTCACGCTCATTTCTGCTGGTCAGTTAAGACATTTAACTAAAGCACCTAAACTCTTATTTAAGTAACAAATAAAGTGACTCTCCACCTCATCAGCTCTTTTTAAAACTACACTGGAGCAAAAATCACGTTACTGCAGTGATTTCTGACAGTCAGATACACAGTCATCTTCACTCAGACCGTGACAGATCTTGAAGTGATAATGCTCAGCACCTGCTGGTAATGACACTAACAACCTGTTTTTCATTTTATAAAGATTAAGAAGAGGCCTGACCAGTCTGTTATTTGTAGCCTGCTAATCAAATCATATCTGACACCTCAGAATCCCAAATAACAATCTTTATTTTATTATTTTTAAAATAAATTGTTCATGTCTTTGCTGCAGCTGGGACCGGAATGAACTTGTCTACTTAGCAAGAGACAAGTTAACTTTAACTATTGATTAATATTGTTTTGATCAACTAATGAGAAATAAATCACAGCAGATTTGGAGTTGTAAATCATCATCACCATGCTCTCTTTAGTTTAAAGTCATTTCAGGGTTGTGACGCTGTCATGTAATGTTGCATTATCATCATCAAATCTGCTGTATTGTAGTTACAGATACAAGTGAAATTGAGATCAAATCTCAGCAAACATGTGATTTAATTTTGCTGCAGCAAAAGAGAGACAGAGAGGAGAATCAGAGGCGTCAAAGTCGGCCTGATGGAAGCCTCTCATAGGAGGCATGAATCAGTTTTTAGCTGGTTATACAGTAGAGATCAAAAAACCCAGAATACATAAAACATAAATCGTCACGTCATCTCTTTTTTTCTTTATTCTTCCATCTACACAACTGCAAAGGGTTTCGGACTGTGCTGGGACTTGTCTCATGTTGATTTAGATAATGAAATAAGTGTTGCTTTTGGTAATTTGTGTTCCCAGCACTCAAGACAGGAATATCTGGAACATTCAGCTGATCTTAGAAATCACAAATTCAGCTTATTGTTCTTATGAGAAAAACACTTTTTATTTATTCATTTATTTTGACACAAGTCTTGTTTTACTGTCTTCATTCCCTCACTCATCCCTCTCTTCCTCTGTGGAATCATAAAACTGGAGGACCAGGTTGCTGGAGGTCCCTTCGGGGCCCTTAGAGCACCTCTTTAGCCCCCACCTCCCTATCTGCTCCACCACCACCCGGCCTCGTTTGTCCCATTCACTAGGGTTCCCACCTCGTCAGTCTCACTGCTTTTCTCTTCCAGGCTGTGTGCATGTGAATATATGTCTACATATGTGTGCGGGGTATTTTTTTGGGTGGGTGGGTGTGGGGGGCGTGGGTTCAAATCCCTATTGGGGCCTCACATGGAGGCTGACATGGGGGGGGGGTTTCACACCCACAGGGTCCACGGGGCGGCGTGCAGTTTAGCGCGGGGTCAAACGTGTACACGCACCCCTACAGTCATGCAGCTCATTAAGCTGGGTGGAGACAGAGTGGGAGAGAGAGGGGGAGAAAGAAGTATAGGGAGAGAGAGAGGGGGAGCATATGGCCCAGCTCTGTGTGGGAGGTGAAGGACAGGAATGGGGGATATATATCGCATATAGAGGTGCGTCTGCGATCGGAGATGTGGTGTCATAATTAGTGCAAAACAAACACTGTGTTTCTATAGGGATGAGTTGCAGAGCGACAATAATCATCTCAGAAGTTGGGAAAAGTTTTGCGCAGTCACCTGACACAGACAAATTCATCTTTATATGTATTTTATTTTTGTAATATATTATGGTAATTTATTGTAATCAGGAGCCTTTTTCTCTGCAATGTCTGAAAATCCGAGCACCAGTCAAGAAAAATGAAAATAATGTTCCCCGCCACGTTCGGCAAGCATCCTCAAATTTCGTGCCATTCCCAAGCCCCAGATGGTGTGGGATGGGAAACGTTCCCCCATTAAATTCCTAATAATCATTTCTCCTGCGGAATCGGGGGTGGTGGTGGCAGTGGGGACGGAGGAGGGTGGGAGGGTGCGAGCGTGTGTGTGTGTGTGGCTGGGAAGTGAGGATTGGGTTGGTGGGTGAGGGGAGTAGAGGGATTTGGTGTTTTAATTAGACAGATTTAAGGAGCTGAACCCCCCCCCCCCCACACACACACACACACACACCCCAAAGTGTGTGTGCGTGTGGAGAGAGACTCTGCTTCGTTTGTGCTTATATATCTGTGGGTGCACGTGAAAAAAAATTACACATATGAGTAGAGACGTGCATGTGTGTGTGTGTGTGTGTGGATGTGTGTGTGCGGTGTGTGCAGGTCACGGCAGGGCTGATGCTGCAGTGGAGCAGGCCTGACACTCCAGTACTATGGGCCAGGATCTCATTAACGTGTCAGATTGGTGGATCAGTCTCTCTGGCAGCCGGCCCGGCCTCTCGCAGGAAGTACTTTCTCTCTATCTGTGAACTTGGCACTGAAAGGTTAGACGGGGTGGGAGGGAGGGATAGATGCGGGGAATATATTGGCCTGGAGGAGAGAGAAGAGGAGAGGAGAGACGGACGCATTAATTATAATATTTGGTCAGATTGGATAAATATTGGGGGAAGGATTGAGGTTTAAGAGCTGCTTTTATCTGTCAGATGAAGTGGAAATTAATGAGTTATGAAAAGTGGCACTGACGATTTCCATGGAGCAAGAGAGGCAGACCAACTCCTGCAGTTGCACTATTTTGGAGGTGGAGATATGCTAAGTATGTGACAGGAGCATCTGTCACTACATCACCTTTGTGCTTTGTGCTCTTTGTCTAGGGGTACTCAGACTGGGTGTGTGCATATATATGTGTGTGTGTGTGTGTGGAGAGAGAGAGAGAGAGTGAAAAAGTGTGCGTGGCTACAACATGAGACAGTATAGGGTAGCTTTTGAAGCAGGTGGGAAGCATACAGGGGTGTGATCCTCTGACACCCCAGCAACACCCTATTTCAGGGCAGACTGTGCTACTGGGTAAGGTGGTTTCAATTCCCTCGACTGTGAATGTGAGCATCTGGTAGTCATGACTCCACTGTGGCATGTGATAGATAGACAGACAGATAAATAGATAGATAGATAGATAGATAATTCACTTAATTTCCATATCACACCGCAATCTCCTGTTTAACTTATAATAAACATTCCTCTCAGTCTGTATAGTTATCTAGCCAGCAATCTACTGCAGTCGTCTTAGCCAACCAGCAGCAGAATCTTGCATCATATCCACGATCACTTTGTTTCCCAACTACTTTTCTCAGTTTCTTGGATACAGTCACTGAATGAAAATCATGATTCTCAAAACACTGTGTTCAGTTCTCAAGTCCACGGCTCATTCCGTGTGTTTTTTTGAGACAAGATTTTCAAATAATCCAGTGATGTACTGTGTGTGGATCCATGGTCAACGTGGATTAAGCTACACTTTTCCAATGAACTGTGTTATTCTCATATGTGTTCACGAGCGTGCTAATTTTGGAAATCAGCACATGTAAAAATGATCAAAGCCATCTGTCACAACCTTTCAGACTGAGCTGTTTCATTAAAGTGATTTTAGTTGTTTGGTATTGAATCAGATATAGTCAATACAATCAAACAACACTTCCAAAATATCAAGCAAAAATAAGAATTTATTTGAGAGATAATAAAAGTGACTGCAGGGAAACAAAAAGGTCAAAAGGTCAAGTTCTCAAACTTCCTTAAACTCATGATCTGCAAATTGTGTTAATTGATTTTTGCCCTCACCATCGGGTTTGCAGTTAATTTGTTTGCAGTTGTTGTTTGAGTTTTTTCTTTTTTTTGGCTTCAGTGAGTCTTATTATCTCTCAAATTCTTATTTGTTTGGTATTTAAGAAGTTTAGTTTGATTGTGTTGATACAAATCTGATTCCATGGTACTGTCTTCTAAAACTTTTAAGTGTCGGTAAATTCAGTTCACAAGTAACATGTTCAAATTTTAGGGCAACTTATCACTGAATATCACATGATGTCAGATTTAGTTTACAGGAGCAATATCACAATCTGTTATTTTAAGCACATTTGCACCACAGGCTCTTTATACATATGACTGTTTTGAGTCATGGGTTAAATGTTGTAAAAATGTAAAAAATAAGTCAAATATTACATCATATTTGTGCTGCACATAATATAAGATAGATAGATAGATAGATATCAGTACCTCTCTGTAGCCCACAGAGACTAATGTCATACCACCATCACCCACATTCCCATTTGGAAATGAGAAATCACCGACATTAAACATGTAAGAACAAGTAGGAACTTTCTCGGCTCATCTAGACTAATTATATAGCGCTTTGTGAGGAGTCATTAGGTACATAATTAACTATCTATTAGTATGGAGAAAGAATCCATTCATAATATCTATACTAAAAGGTCTTACCGCTCTTTCTTAACTTGTTTCATAATCACTCCTCCTTATGATTAATAAGAATCTCGATCGACCATCAAATATCACTTGTGTAGATCAATTCAAATGAGGTAGTCACAACAGTGGCACCTTTCACTGTATGTGATGCATGCTAAAATATAATAAAAATCTAATTTTGAACTAGTTCTTCTCCCCGAGCAGGAACTGTTTGGAAAATAGAATTTGGTACACAAGCATCAGCTGGCAAAGACCATCAACAAACAACAATGTGCAGGAGGAAAATCCAATTAAAATTTTCTGTGAAAGAGAATACTTGTATGCAGTTGTAAGACATACAGATGCACAGTGGAGGACTTTTGTGGAGGTTACGACCATAACAAATGTCCAGACCTGGCAGGAGACTCATCTTATCGATGTATGATCTGTCTACTGTAGAGTATCTTTGCGTTTCTTTTTAGTATTCTAGTCCATTCTGCGCCATCACCAATCTGGCCCATACTGCCTTTCAAGCATTTCCTGTGGGACTCATGCTGTGTTCGCAAGGCCTCTCTCTCTCTCTCTCCCTCTCTCCCTCTCTCTCTTACACACACACACACACACACACACATTACACACATGCACACACTGTGGTGACTGCAGAGGGAAGTGAGCTGTCTGCGGAGGGTTGGATTCTTGGTGCCGGTCCAAAAATGTGTCACTCGGGACACGCATGGCCTGCTGGAGGCAGGAATTCTGTCGCTAATGGGCCCCGCAGCCGTCGACACCACCTGGGGATATGGGAGACGGGATGGATGGATGGGGGAGGATCGAGGAGGGAGGGAGGGAGGGAGGGAAGGAGGGAGAGAAGAGGGAGTGTATGCAGCATAATGTGTTGGTAACAAACAAGCGGATGTGGTGTGATATGGAAATTGAATATCTATCTATCTATCTATCTATCTATCTATCTATCATGAGCTATCTAGCTAGCCAACAATCGCACTACCATCAATGTGTCCATGAAAATAAACACTTTTTGTCCACTGTCTCTTTTTCTATCTATCTATCTACCTATCGTGAGCCATCTAGCTAGCTTGTTACGCTGGCTAGCAATCGTACTACTGTTAACTTATCCATGAAAATAAATACTTTTGTCTGCTGTCTCTTTATTTTCCATCTATCTATCTATCTATCTATCTATCTATCTATCTATCTATCTATCTATCTATCTATCTATCTATCTATTTATCTGTCTGTCTGTCTGTCTGTCTTTCCTTCCCCCATCTTTGTGAATCTTTTTGTTCTCTATCTATTTATTTATCTATCTATCTATCTATCTATCTATCTATCTATCTTTCCTTTGGTTTATTTGTAAAATGACACACTTGAATGCTCACTAAGCTGTGAAGGCAGCTTGAATCTATCTTTTTTAAATTTGAGGTAATAAAAAGGAGAGTTTCCAAATTCTATTAGACATAAACCAAGTTGTTCGTGTTCAATATGTTCTTTGAACTTGTGGAATTAATGTATTTAGAAGGAAAAGTCAACATTTTTCCCTGCCATGAAAGGCAGCTTATAAAAAATGTGAAGGCATAAACAGGCAGGGCAGGTGTTGACGATGCAAATGAAACGGATGACAGATGGCGAGCCTTGCGATTGCTCACTGTGCAGATAATGGATGGAGGTAATCAAATTCCTCTGAGGCTTTGGGACTTTCTTCAGAACTTTCCCATCAATTGCACCATCAAACGGTGCCATCGTCAAACACAGCCCCCCTCTACCTCAAAAGAAGAGATACAAAGTAGTTACAAGATTTTATTTTCTGACAGACTCGGCCAAGTTCTGTAGCTAATGTGGAAAATACCTTTCTGTTAATGTTTGTGGAAACAACAGTCTCCGGGAGATTTACCTGGAAGGCACAATCCTCATCCCTTCATGGCAAATGCAGGTGTCGTTTTATTTTCATACATGTCTCTGATAAAACAGGCCTGTGTGTGTTTGTGTGTGCGTGGCTTAGCTGGGGATCAGACGACAAGTTTTAACAATAATGTGCTGCAGCTATTATAGAAAAGCAACAATCAAATCAGTGTGCCATCAAAACAAGTCTGCAGGGGAGAGTGTGCTGTTTCCATCCATGCAAACCCCCACCTCTTTCATGCTCTATGATCGAAGCTTTTATAGATCTATTCACTTGAGCTGCGAGAGTTGTTGTTACTTCAAAAAGGAGGATCATGCATGAAAACGAGCATTTGATGTGTATTTTTCATATTTTTCACTGGAGGGGGGAAAAAAAGCTGTAGTTGTGTAAATTTCCCCATCAGTGCAGTGACAGCCATTTGATTTTCATAGGGCCCGGTTTGAAGGTCAGTTTAATGGTCCATTTGTGTTTTGTATTCGTCTTGCTTCAGTGGAAGCTTCAAAACAAAGAGGGTCAGACAACACAATAAATGAGATTTTTTTATGAGTAAAACATGTCATTAAAAATGCAATAAGTCTCCCAATAAGCACGGAATTTATTTTATCGCACAACTTGTTCTCCGAAGAATCTATCAAGGCAGTTCTGGAGTAAATAATGTGCAAACTTGGCTTCACTGTTATCAGTATGGGAGACAAACACTATTGTGTCAGACAAGACTTGAAAATGCCAATTCTGTATTTGAAAAACATTTTCCTGTCACAACACTCAAGAGCGGCATATTACTGCAACAATTCTCTTTCACACTTCCAGCTATGATAACAGTTTCAAGTGTCACACATATGTCTGCATAAAAAGCGTAGGAGAAAGTCACAGGGAGGAAAGTATGCTGAATATCACAAAGTTTTTATGTGTCAGGTGATGCTTTTTTCTGCTTTTTTTTTTTTTTTTTTTACATAAATGTGATAATTGCTCCTGCAAAATCTCAGGACAGTTCACCATAGTGCATATGTTAAAGGTGCAAAAACATTTGCTTTGCATTCCTTTTTATGTTGGTTGGATAATGTTACTGGTGCAGCAGTTTTCTGACAGGTTGGTAAGTAACCTGCTGGGAAGTGTCTGTTTCTAACAATATTCAGTGGCACCTAAATTGGAGGAAAAATCCATGACGAGAATGAGAAACATATTGTCGGAGAAATATCCTGCACAAGCTTCCATAAAATAAGTTTTCCCGTTGTTCCCTGCCCAACCAGATCAAGGGCACATACGGCTAAGTGAGTGTAATTAACTTTTTCGAACTCATTTGGGTAATCTCTCCCTCAGTTACCTTAGCTTGTGTGAAATTCCCAATTAACTATATCCCAGAAAAATCACAGAACAATGCCATGTGAAATTTCTTAATGAATTCCTTTGTCTCAGAATGCACAGATGAGGCATGAGAAAGGCACATGTACGGCGAGCGTATTAGTTAGGCGAGCCCATGTGATGGTGCCCGTTCACGGCTGACGGAGTGTTGGTATCCTCGGGCATGGCTGCCAAGCTGCCAGTCTGTGCCGTCACACCTTACTGCCTTTAAAGATTGCCCTGCAGAGACGGGGAGGGGGTATGGAGGGCCTCACGTTTTTAACAACGCACAGTCTGGCAACCCAGGAGGGTTTACGACTCAGGATCGGTGCCAAGAACTGCCCACCAGAGAGATGGGGGATGAGGGGAGAGAGGGGGGAGGAGGATGCAAGGAGATATGGGTGTAGAGAACACACACTCACACACAAAGTCAGGCCCCTATCACATTCACACAAGGTATGTGTGTATGAATATGTGCATTATGAATGCCTCCTGTATATAAGTGTGTAGTTGTATGTGTGTGTGTGTGTGTGGGTGTGTAAAGGAGAGGCAGCTGGGTCCAATACTGGAGTGTATATCGAACAAAACAGTATGTCAAATCAATTCATCAAGCTTTCTCTGTGACATCTTAAGGGAAAGAGGAAAGTGTGTGCACATACGATGTACCCCTAGCATCATGCACACCCACCCACACCACACACACATTTTGCCTTTTCTCAGTAATCCACACAAATGGCAGTGGATGGCAGAATGTAAATGAGCTGGTTATTACACAGCAACGTTCGTCAAGCTGAGCTGGAAAGACTTCAATGGCCCTGATGAATATGCATGCAAATTTGTTAGTTAAGTTAATTATTCTGCTGAAAATTCATTTGTCTTCCCAAGGACATTTCTGCGATGATTTTAACATGTTTCCACCATTAGTCATGCACGGTGCTATTGAAAATCACTTCTGTTCACCTTTTGGAAAGTTGCGGCCAAAAAAGGGGGATAGAGCACCTACAAATGAGGAGGAGGAGGGTCGACGCAGGTAGAGGACAACATATCAGGGGCGTGGAGTGTGGTCGGAGGTAGACAGCAGCTGGTGCAGCCTGAGGATAAGGAAGGGTAAGCCAAAAAGCATGGTCTGTAGGATATTAGCTCAGTGGGTAGAGCACTGAAGAGTTAGTGCCAGGTCTGGAGGTCCAGTTCTCACTGGGACGATCCAAGCTAAAAATGTGTTCATTCATAGTAATGCAAAGCACTTTGGACTAAAACGTGCTTTATGTTATGTTATGCTAAAAATTAATATATGAATACACAAATAACAAAGCAAGCAACTATCCAACTATTTCTCTTAATCAACTGTCAAGTCTGTAATACATGGCCGCATAAATGTAAGATCTAATCTACTCATGTTACCTACTGTAATATACTGTAATGTACTGTTATGTTATGTGATCCTAATCAGATGTGGACAGTAATACAGTATAACATATGGGCCTGTTCTTCAAATGTGGCTTAACTAATTCAAGCTCAAGTGTTATCAGGCTAAAATTATCCTGTTGATTCTCACCCAACTAATTTGTTCCTTCAAACATATTTTAAGAACTGATTTGTTGATGGTAATGTGCTCCTGATTTGAAATACCGGCATCTAGAACAGAAAGTCAAGCCAGTCATATGAGGTGGGCATGAAGCTAAAACTCCACACATACAATGCATCAGACAATACCTTCATTTTACCATCACAGTTACTGGTGCTATTGTGGTTTATATTCCACAGTGTTTTCACTCTTCCCATATTGGCTCTTATACAAATAGTTTTTCAAAGTGAATGTTATGTGTGATGCTGTGTGCTGAGTTAACCAAATTTTAGGAGGCAAAACTTATTCAATGTATCCAGTGGAAAAATTGAATTGTATCACTTATCAGTAGTTTACAAGCCTATACAAACCTTCGTTTAACTTAATACAGAAAGTCTGAACTTGAACTGAAAATTTCAGCATCAAATGACAAATTTCATATCTATCTATCTATCTATCTATCTATCTATCTATCTATCTATCTATCTATCTATCTATCTATCTATTGTCATAATAATGTAGTTAAACAGTGTTTTCTGGTTCAGATTTTAACAGTCAGAAAGCGTATTTGTGAAATAGTCTGCAGTTTTGCCATATATATTTTTCCCATGTATGTTATGTTATGTTATTTTATTTTATGCTGCCTCCAGGTCCTTGTCTTTGTCCATAATCCTTCTCTAATCATTATTCCATCCTCAATGCCACAAAGTAACCAAAAAATATCTGTGTAATACTTGTAAATGAGCAAAATTAAAAAGTGAGAGTTGCAAAGTAAGAGAGGCTGAAAAAAGTTAAGCTACAAAATGAGCCAGATGGGAAAAATCGAGAAACTGAGAGTGAGAAACATCAGGACGCACTGTTTGATACATCAAATGGCCATTCTTACAAGAGGCAGCTAAGCCTTTGCAGTAGGCCTAGTCTGAATATCCAGATGTTTGATTTGTTAATTAAATCTCCCTGGTAGTTAATCACTGTGTTTTTCTATCTGACAACAGCAGGTAAGTAGAGGAGGGTGACCCTAAAATATAGAGATGTGATGGTGTGGGGTACGCAGAGACAGGTTGCATTTGTTCTTTGTGTGACGTTTGTGTTTAAAAACAAAATGCCAAAAAAAGTTGTCCAATCAACAAAAGAAAAGATGAAAATCCATTAAAAGCAGTAAAGGTTTTTTGTGAGGAATAATAATCTTTTTGTCCATTAGAGCATACATTTCTGTCTTAATTCTATCTATGGATTAGTGCATTAGATTATGATCAATAATGTGGTCCTGTAATAATGAAACAAGCAGCATTACGCCAATACTCATGTCCCCTCTAGTGGAGAAATGTAGAATCACAGCAACAAAATATAGGCCAAGATGCAGCACGAGAGATGGGTTATCATTTAAATCTATTAAATGTTCATTTTTTAAGAGTAGATCCCAAAAGATGTCACCCTCCTGGACAGAGCAAAGCAAAGATGTGAATGTGTGTGTGTGCGTGCGCATTAATGTGTATAGTAAGTGTGTGTTAAGCAGTGGCTCTAATCCTTTTTTAAAACATTTCATTCCTGTGACAAATTCGATCAGGATGAGGTGCATTAGTGAAATGTCATACATGCCAGTGTATGTCATGCGAGGATTAAGTCATCTATATTTGTTCACTAAAACAGTTGTTTGTAATGATAAGGCTGACACACTTAATCGATTTGCACGCATTTCCCTGACAGTCCAGATTAACAAGCAGCAAGACTTTATTAGCAATATGCACAAAGCACACACACACATTTACACATTTGCAAGGCATCAATTAAATTCACATATGGTTGGAGTAATTATCATTATAGATAACTAGAATTAAAGGCAAGATATCAATGTGAAAAAGGAGGGTGAGTTGCCCTGGAGAAAAGAAGAGCAGGGAGTGAATGTTGGGGCCAGGGAGGGCTAGTAGCAGAGACTACATAAGAAAACAACAACAGCTGTTTAGCTTGTGGCTAAAAACAGGATTGAACAACAACATCATTTGCTAAGAAAATGATCTGGGAAAATATAGCGTACAGACTCGAAGATAAGAAATGGGATGCCTTAGATTGTCTTCTCTGCTGGGGCTCTGTAGGCTGGATTTTTTTTTCTAATTTGTTCTTTTCTCCACGGTCTTTGATGTATATTCATTCTTACAATAAACTTCCTGCATTTTGTTTTGCATGCATATTAAAAATGTAGATTTGACTGCAAATTTTCAGTCTTTTTCCCTGTAGGTTGATGGGATCTCATTGAGGTTTGGTCACTTCCCTTTTAAGAGTGCTGATAAGTCAAAAACTATTTGTACACACTCATAAATTGTTGTATCATGAGGAACCATATGTACGTTTGTAGGATTAGTTGCAACTCATACATACAACATTTTGTGTGTACTGACTGCATAAAGACACATTATAAGACTAAATAAAGGTCATTACTTTTGTTGACTTGTGCACACAACTTTGTTATAGCTACAGTATGCATTTTTTTTTTCTGCCATTACAGACACATACACACACGCTGATAACACCCGACACAAAACCCTGTCCCAGTGCCTGCCAGAGAATGTGTGAGCACACCCGTGACTGCTCTGCCCTTGACTTGTATCCATTCATCCAAGCGTGCTGGATGGTTTAGTTAATTAAGCTTAATCTACCCCCAGAGAGAGATGCGAGTGCTGTTACAGTGGCCCACTGAGCTGTCCCTATACACTCTTCTCTGGACCCCCCATGGAGCCATCAGGACTGCGCTACTCAACCATGTTATAGTATATTGACAGGGCTCTGGAGAAACACACTACATGTAATAGAGTTAAAATATTTGGACCAGAGAAAAAGAGGTGAGGTGGGGTGGGAGATAATAAAGCATACTGCTGGAATTTCTGACATACATCAAAAGCTCTTGGATGTTAAGTTAGAAATACTCGACTGATACTCTGTCTGTTATGTTATATTTTATGTTTTGATCCTGCTGCTGAAAGTTAATTTGTTCACTCTGTGTCACAGAAAAGGTCAGTTTAGCATATTGACCAGGGTGATGTAAAAAAAAAAAAAAAAGAGGAGGGCGAAATAAACAAACAAGATTCAGAATTGCTTTATTTGCAGTTATGGTGGGTCCATGTGGGAACATTTCCTGGTTAATTGGTGCTTGCATATATGAAGACAGAGACTAAACAGCTGTGGACTGAAATATAACATCTGATGTGCAGGTAATAATGTTTGACATACAGCTTATAAGCAAAAAAATCTCCCCACTATAGAGCTATTTCCCTTAATGAAATCTGTCATTTTTAGGGACAGAAATTCAAGGTACATTCACATAAGACTCACTGAGGAGTTTTAGTTATATATTATATATCTTTTCATAACATAAAGCATTCATAATAAGTAAATGGTGTTTATGTTTAATTTTAGGGTGGAATTACCTTTTTATTTTGCTTGGATTACAGATTGTGCCTTCAAGATATTTCATCATATTACAATATGCATGACATAAAGGGCAGAGCTGACTCTCTTACAATACACTTTTATGGTATTACAAATTAAACTGTCATGATTGTAAAGGTCCACCTTGGCAATTAGTGCACAAGACATCGCTGTGTAAACATCAGCTGTTATCACATTGACATCAAAACATGAGATTAAAATAAGATTAAACAAAATAAGTCAATTACTAAATAAATAAATCACAGTTTCATCCATTCATTTTTTTTTTAGATGATACAATGTAATGATTCATTTTGTTGCCATCTTGTGGGTTGATTTGTTCAGTGCAGTTAAATCGTTATAACAATGTGATTTTAAGTCCTGAGAACCTGAGAACATACTGTCCAGCTGTTTTAATAGAATTTGAGTCATGCTGTTGTTTTCCACTGTCATTTGATAAGTTATATAAAAGTTTCCTAAATGCCTAATTTTTCAAGTCACACAGTTTCTTGACAGGATCAGTCCACTCTTCTTCTTTCTTTCATAAGCCTGTACTGCAGTAACCGCTAAGAAGCCTTGGCTTTTACTGCTTCTCTATTTTATTTTTTTCATAATGAGCCAGTTGTCTATTTCTAATGAAATCTGTAAGATTAGTTCTCTCCATGACGGCAGGTCTGTCTTTTATCTTTCAAAAAGCAGAAGAAATGGATTAAAAGATGTGTTTGCCTGCTCTAAGCATTAGCATCTCTGGGTAACTGCAGTAGTTACTCTCAGGTTAGCATATCATTTTATAACAAAATACCAGAAAACAGAAAGACAGCTACAGCAGCAGCACTCAGGACTGGGGTTTGTGAGTAATAACATCTAATCATATTTTCTGATATGATTACAAATAGTAGATTGAAATTCATATAGGATACTTCCTAAACCTTTGTGCTCCAAAAACATGGAACAGGTTCAGACTGCAGTGGAAATGAGGCAGTGTATTAATGATGTACACCACATAGTATGGTATCCATACAGCAGTGTAATGCTTTCAATACTGTATGGTGCCAAACAAAGGAATAAACCAACAGCGATCCCTAAAATCAGTGTTGAGGCCTGTTTGGTAGTTATCCACATGTGGACTGCATGTAGCTGTCAATGACCAACGAAGTATCTGAGCGTGGAACATATAAACACCTTATATCACCAAATCTGTACTCTACCAGTGTCTCTCTATTGATAACTTAATGCTTGCAGCAGCACATATCAGCCACATCACACAATTTGTGAAATAAAATTCCCTCACCTTAAAAAGTATTTAGACAAACAGAAATGACTGTTGGTTACACAGCGTTGTCAGGAGGGATGAGTGCCGTTGGATTGAGGTCCTGACTCTCGTCTCATCTTTGGGGTGAAGTGTCACATGGCATGCAGAGATACCTCCTAAACCTTTGTGCTCCAAATATATGGAACAGGTTTAGGCTGCAGTGGAAATAAGGCAGTATGACAATGATGCCCGATACATAGTATGGTAACCATACAGCTGTATAATCCAGAACACCAGATATTGTCAGGGACAGTATAAAGAGTACAATACTGTGTGGTGCTAAACAAAGGAATAAACCAACAGCAATCCCTAAAATCAGTCGTGAAGCCTGTTTGGTAGTTATCCACATGTGGACATAGCAGAATGTAATGATAATGAAAGGTATTAGAAAGAAAAGCCCAATTTGCATGTAAATGTCAATCAGCAGCACAGTAATTGAGCGCGAATCGTTAAAACATCCACTGTCGTGTGCCACAAAATTCATTGATAACTTAATGCTTGCAGCAGCACATATCAACCATATCCCAATGCTAGCCACAAGGAGGAATTTTTTGAAGGTTGGTGCAGACAGACACAACACCATGGCAGTGAGGACCACCACAAAGCTGTTCTGCCCCAGAAAATAAACCCCTCTTGTGATTACACAGGCCCAGTCCCCAGAGATCCAGCCATGGAAGGGATTGTAGGCCCAAAATGGCTGGGTCACAGTGGCACAAAGGGCAGAAACTGTGAGCTGCAGAAGCAAGATGTCAGATGTGGTCTTCCAACTTCGTTCCCTCAGAAGGACCCACAGGAGGAAACTGTTTCCAGGCATGCTGATGCAGAAGATAAGGAAGTGGCACACAGTGGGGCTGAGATCAAATGCTGATGGTATCTCATCCTGATCTTCATAATTCCATGTATATTCATAGTCAGTATAGTCGCTGTAGTTGTAGCTGTAGTCCATTGTTACTTGTTGACGTCTTGCAATAAAGTGACAGTAGATCTGATGAAGAAATGATACATTAACCCTCAACCAGCTCTCCTATCATCATGAAAGTTATACTATTCAGTTTTTGAAGAAACTGTTTTAGACAGATTTTGATTCAAGTGTAGTGTCATTTTGGAAGCTGTAGTTTGGTGTAGTGTTGTCTTGTATAGAGTTACACTGGAAGGTACGTCTGACATTTGTCCCTCAGTTTCTATCAGTGAAGGCAGGCTAAGTGACAGCATGGTTTAATGCAATACAGTTCAGCAGCACCACAAACCACATCCTCCACGTTGATCATACAGTTGAATCAACACCTCTCTAAGACAGTTTTAACAAAAACTTAACATTATCTATAAAATTAGCATATTCAGCGTCTTTCATTTTCATTCCCGTGTTTTACTCAGCATTGTCAGACTCTCATGTAATGTCCGTATTCTCAGAATATCAGTTAGTACTTCAAAGTTTCACTTCATATTTTCATATTTCAATCAGCTGCTCTCGCTCTCATATTTTCACTCCAAACTGCCAAGTTTCTCAGTCAATTCTTACATAGATAAATTTCCAAAATGAATAAATACATGAATAAATGTGCTGTAGAATAATTCAAAGAGATAAAAAGAGCACTCACCTCTGGCATGGACTCAGTGTCTCTCCGCACAAAGTTTTTCTCAGCAAATGCCACAGAAAGATGTGATGCCACAAAACACTTTCACTTTCTGTGTTGGGACTTTCCCAAGAAAAAAGTATGTGTGCAACAGAATTTCTGATCCAACTTGTATGGACATGTCACAACATATGTTAAAAAAGAAAGAAAGAAACAAACAAACATCTAAACTGGTTTCCAGCTAACTTTAATTTACATATACTACAGTAACAGCACAGCAAGGGTCATTCATAAAGGCTGAGAAAGTGCAGCTGTGAGAGCATTCCCCACATATTATCATACATTCTGATATGCTTTATATTTTTCTTTCATCATTTACTCAGCATATAAATATACATATACACACAACAATACATCTTTATAGTTTTAAGGAAATATGAATACACACTGGAATGGCAGTTATTCAGTGTTTAATTCCTAAAGGTAATATCTATTTGGCCTGCAGTTCCAACATAACAGCAGAGTTCTGTCGCATAGACGTTGCATTCTGAAAGAAAGAAGTGTCCTGGGTGATGCCTTTCTCCCTTTTCTTCATCCGCAATTTCGCACATCGCAAAAGATGCAACAGATGTGTCCGCAACTTTTGTGAGAGCAGATACAGCAGAGGGTTCATACAGCAGTGAGAAAAAGCTAGAATCTGACAAATACAATAGGCGATGTTCAAGCGTTCTCGTCCATTACAGCTTTCAGGTGTGTACAAAGTTTCGATGAGCAGCAGAATATTGTATGGTCCCCAGCAGATGAAGAAGGCTGCAACAATACATAATACCACCACTACGGTCCTGTGCCTTTTTCTGTTTGCTGACTGTAAAACTGTCTTGAGGATGGCAGAATAGCAGAAAACAATGATGACAAATGGGAGGAAGAAAAGCAGTGACACTTGGAGGTAGTATCCCAGCTTGTCATCAGAGGGAGGTCCACATATAGTAAGATTATTCCAATTGGTTTCTGCCTTGACATTTATAGCATCACTCAGGGACGCACCAATGCTGATGACCCAGGCAGCTGCACAGGCACCCACTGCGCACCTCTGCCTCCTCACACAGTTGCTTGGCCAGTTGTGCAGCACCACTGTTATGAAACGATCCACCGTCATGGCAGTCAGGAGAATGACACTGCTGTACAAACCAACAAAGTACGCTGCAGTCATAAATTTGCAGCAAAAGTCCCCAAAGACCCAGTGGTGCAGGATGTGTGTGGCCCAGAATGGAAGTGTGACAGTGAAGACCAAATCAGAGCAGGCCAGATTCAGGACAAACAGGTTTGTGACATTTTTCAGGCTCTCATAAACAACAAGAACACACAAGAGGAGACCGTTGCCTGCGGTGCTGAAGATGAAAACCAAAATGAAGAAGGCACCGCTGATGGTTGCAAAGTTAAAATTGTGATCACACAAATATTCCACATGACCGCTGTGGTTCTCGTCCATGAAGCTCACTGTGGAGTCGTTCATCATTGTAGGTCTTCTAGGAAACATGAGCACAAAACTAACATTGGCAAAATGTCATTAAAACTGAGTAGACTGCTATAACCTTTCCACAATTTATGATTTCGAAAAGGTAATTTCTTCCAGATATCCAAAACACGGAGAGTAATTTGGAATAAACATAGAGAGTAATTACAATAAGTACTAAGCAACTTACCCTGATCAGCTGGCACGTCTTATGCTGAATTGTGACAGAAACGTTGTAATAAGGGCAAATTCAAGGTTCCTCTTTTTGTTTCACACTGAGTCAGAAAGCTTCACTATTTCAGTTTGAACATGCAAATATTTCATGTAAAATGGACGTCATGGTTATGATTTTTGCAACTTTTCCTAGAAACAGCAGGGTTCAATCAGGATTCAAAGAAGAGGCAATTCAGAATTTAAACTGAGAGATTTTTATTTCATTGTATAGCATTGACATAATGTTGATGGTAATATTGTCATGTGAAAAATACATTTCAGCACTTCAACAAATATATCTAAAAAAAAAAATGCATGACTCCTGAAAATGAAAGTGAAAATGTAAGTGATTCAAGTGTTTGATTGATCTGAACACAGATATAAAATGGAGTTAATCAAAGAGAATCACATACAGTCACATCTATATTAACAGAGGGATACAAGGCTTACTGTTCTTTATCAACAACACATTTTGATTGGAGAGTATATAACCACACATAACTACAAGAGAGTGAAATACTGTACATTATACAAATGAAAGCTTTACTTCTCATTTACTTTACTTCTGCTTCTTATAGCCCCAATCCCACCCACCCACCCCCAGAACAGCCTGAAAATTTCATTGCACACATTCAACAAGGTGCTGGAAACATTCCTTTTAAGTGTCTGGTCAATGTTGACATGATTTCATCACATAATTTTCAGGGGATATGTCAGCTGCACATCATATCTTGATCTACCACATCCCAAAAGTGCACTGTTGTGTCTTTTGTAGGGAAATACTGAGTAAACAATTATAATAGATTGCTTTCCCCCACCCTTATCTGGACATATGTAATGAACAACACAAGATAGATCCTGTTATAAGCCTGGAGTTTTAGTTATTTGTGTTATTGCAAATGTCAGCGTCAGATCTCCATGGCAAGCTACATCAGCTACACTGAGAACTCTTCCCCACTTGTCAGCGATGTGATTGTGAGTCGGCTTTGTCTACTGCGAATGCTGCCTTTGTTGCGGCCCCAGCTCTTCAGCATTTTCTTCAAGTGGGTTTTGAATTTGACCCCCACAAACACATAAAACACAGGGTTGAGGCAGCAGTGTGAAAAGGCAAAAATCCGGCTAATGGAAAAAGCATATTGCAGTTTTTCGAACGAGTCACAATCTGCAGCTACTTCCTTTGAGTTCACAGGTTTTTGCTCTATGTAATACATTGACTGTAGAAATATTACAATATTGTAAGGCGCCCATCCCACAAAGAAAACAACCATGAGAGTAAAAATTAGTTTTAAAGTTTTGTTCCTTCTTCTTTGAGCAGTGGGACGCAGCAACCTGCATATGATCTGAGAGTAGCAAAACACAAATACCAATGAACTCATTATAAAGAGAATATTTTGCTGGTACATTCCCCATAAGCTCCAGTACGAATTCTCAGGTACACAGTAATACTGGTTCACTGTGGTGGAGATGACAGCTGGAGTGGCACCCAAGGCACTTGCTACCCAAATGATCATAGATACTAGGACACTGTAAAAGCCTGTGGTTGACACAATGTCAGACAGAGGATTCATGACAGCTACATAACGATGTGCGGTCATCAGGATGAGGAGGAAACCGCTGCTGTAGAAACCAACATAAAAGACAAAGCTGACTACTTTGCATGCAATCTCCCCTAAAGTCCATCCGTACATGTGGTAGTAGGCCCAGAAGGGCAGACCTGCGGTGAAGAAGAGATCTGATACAGCCAGGTTCAGGATGAAAGCGTTGGTCAAGGATTTGAGATTCTCATACTTGGCCAGAATCACAATGACCAGGATGTTGCCAAACAGACTGAGGATCACCACAATGGAGAAGAAAACTGGTGTGAAGATTGCTCCAAAATGCCTGACAATTGATGTGTCGCATATTTCATTTTCATAGTCAGTGGAATAATCGTACAGGGGACTGGTTTCGCTTTCATTAGTTGCAATGGTATTGCTTTCAGTTGTAGCCATTTTCCTT
Source organism: Lates japonicus (assembly GCA_033238685.1). Lineage (NCBI taxonomy): Eukaryota > Metazoa > Chordata > Actinopteri > Centropomidae > Lates > Lates japonicus. The sequence continues at coordinate 38,681 of BRZM01002145.1, forward strand.
CAGCAAGAAGAGAAAATCTAAATTCAAAAACAGGGTTAAATCAAATACATCAAATTAGATTCAATAATCTCAATTGCTCAATTGTATAATTATGTTGTACTTGCATTGCATGCAATTATGTTTACACAACACTCAAAAATACTTTAGTGATAAAATGGAAGATTAGATAAGAGTGTATTTTTGTCCCTTTTATCTCAGAACTTGTGTAATCATAACCTCCAAAGGGGAAATAATGACATAAAATGAATAAAATACAAAAAAGTAGAACACATTTGCGTGGTGCCACCAGCTAATACCGTACTTCCTCTAACAGTGATGGGGGCCTTTATTCACCTCAATGGCAGAAGGTACCATGCTTTAACCAGAGTTTGCACCACCACAGGAAAGGCCAGGATCATCCTGGCGACACTGACAGGTGTGGTGCTTCCACCAGCGGCAGCTGACACCACGCAACCACTAACATGCAATTTATTTTTGTAATTATTCTGGGTATAATTCTTATCTTAAAATAAAAAGGAAAAACAGGAGTTTGGTTAATTTCCATTTGCATTCACAAACTTGTTTGTTTCATCTTCTAAAACATGGCGTGGCTGTATATAACATAACTTTGTTATACACAGGTGGTCCATTTGGCTGAAGAGTCACTCTTTTTACAACCACAGGGTTGAGTCTTTAAAACTAATAGCTCAACAGTGAAATATTTGCATTTAATTGTGGGGATTACTGACCAGCATCATTCAAACCTTCACACATGCATTTAGCATCTTTCATAACTGGGGCTGATTAAAATTTAAAGATGGTATTGTTGATAACTCTTGTATATATAGAGTCATGTGTGATTTAAATGCATAACAATATAAATACAAATAAATTATTAATATGGCAGATTAAGCTAACAGTGTAACAAGTTTATAGTGTATGTTTGAGGCTATGTATTTCTGTTTCCCTTTTGGTCTTTGTGGTCGTGATTGCTGTGTTGTCACTAGGTTGCACTGAACTGAATTTTCAGCATGATGTGACAGCTGGCACTAATGTGTAAAGAAAATATGAATCCAAGCAAAGACTGATGAATATTCTACTCTCATGTTGTATTGTGCCAAAATATTCCTGTTCAATTGCAATGTGAATAAATTTGGTCATTTATACAACATTGTTGTACATTATCTACATTGTTCAAAAACGAGCCTATTTTCTCGGGGCCTGCAAAACATTCTAACAATGATCCGCTGTGCATAAACAAATGTTCCTATTACTCTCAAGCTTTCTGTGAGCATGTTTCTGTAGACCTACTTTAAAGATTAAGTGATAGATTTTCTTCTTACTGTCCTGTTGAGCTGGCTGATTTAAATGGTTTCGGCTTATACCTCTGCCATTTGATCATCAGATTGATGATCTAAAATAAAAAAAGCGCTGTATTGCTACTTTAAGTTTAATATAAACTGAGTTCAACCTAGTGATAGACCCCCCATTACAACTAAATATGACAAAATGTGGAAACATGCTGTGCCTTCACACAGGTGGTGCACACGCCCGAGTCCTTAATGCAAGTATCCAGTCAAAACCCTGGCAGAGCCGGATGCTCGCGGTATCAGCTGGGAAGACGAGAAATCAAATATCATCCACACGCTGATTGGGTAATACAAGTGAAGATTAAATTCCCCAACCATTTACACCCATTTTTGCCAGACCCTGTTAAAACAATTTCAGAATTAAAAACACAAGACGCCGTCCATTGTGTATAACTGTCAATGACTTTCTTACCTGTAACAATTTTGGTAAACTATTTTAACCTCAGTAACTTTACTATCTGCCATGTTGGAGGATCTACAACGTTTTATAGGTTGTTTCCATTATAAACTGCAATAAGCAGCAGTGAACATACAGTAACAACGGTCAAAACCAAAGATATCGTTTACGTTACGATATAAAACTGAGAAAAGCAGAAAATTCTCATTTTGAAAACTGAACAAGGAGCTGTCAAATTATCCAAACAGTGAGCTAACGTAGATAAACTTATCAACAAACAACAGAACAAGTAATACAAAATATGATATAAACTCATTATACCATACGTGCATTCCCATTTATGAATGAAAGAAAAATATAAAAGCTAACTATCAACTGTGTGTGCATTGTAACCATGAACAGAAATATTCTCAGTGTTTACTTAATTGTTAAAATATTTATACATGTGGTGAGTTGGCTGAGAATATCTGCTCTCTTTTAGCATTTGAGAACTGACTTTGTAAAATGCTTTGAAATGTTTAGTACATTCTTTTGTGTGTTTGTTTTTTTGTTTTTGTTTGCAACTTTGTTTTGTCATTTTATATAACTTCCTATCCATCCATTGATTTATATAGGCTAATTTTAGTCTTAACTTCCTTGTTCTTTTATAATCATTACTGACAAATTGAAAACGACACCGAGAGGTGTTTTCTTTTAATAACTCTACCTATGATTTAACTGTGGTGGACAAAATAATAAAGACACCTCTCAAATTAATGCCGATGGTTTTTTGGGCTATTAGTCAGCGACATATGGTATCAGGTCACATGAGTTTGATAAGATACTGACAGGGGCATATCATGACATGAGTTTTTACTGATGTTCTCATAGCCTATTTCATAAAATATTGGGTTGGTAAAGGCAGCATAAACGTCTCAGTGTGCTGTTTATTTACCGTTTGTCTCTCAACCTAACTAGGACAGATCCCAGCAGAAGCCGTTTTGGTAACCGTTGGGGCACATCAATCATTGCAGTGCCCGCCCCAGCGTTAGCCAGTTTCTGCTGTGTCACCTACTGACTGGACACTGGACAATTTTACACTTCAAGTACGTTTATCGTTTAAATCTTTATTTAACGATAAGGCGTTTTGCTTCATTTACAACCAAACTGCGACATGTGAAATTTAACATTCACAAAAGACCAGGAAATGAAGAGCTGAGAGCGATTATGTCATTTAACACTCTGGTTTGACAAACTCATGTTTACATTTTGCCATATTTTAAGCGGTTTAGTACTATAAAGTCTTTTAGTTTGTAATGGCGACCGTATTGAATAACAATGATAAATCACTTCTGTCGGTGAAGGCGTGAAAAGGACACTGTTGCTATAAACAGTGATACGCTACAATAAATCGTGATGTAAATACTGTACCTCCTTCATGAGCAAATTTGATAACGAAAAGCTAGTTAATATGGTTTCTTCTCTTGTGTCATCTTAAATTCCACGCACCTGCGTATGTTGGGGTTGCCTCATCAGCTCTAAATAGCCAGGACTCAGTGTTGTTTTTTATACAGAAAGGACTTGGGTACGACACGAGTGGGAAACTAATTTAGAGCAGCACTATTTTGTATTTACCTCCACTGGTATGTTTACTGTCCATGCTGTTATTTGTTATAACAACAACATGTGACAGTATATTCTTAACAATGCAGGGGATGTGAACAGTGTTTCAGTGTTTAAATATTAAAGAACATTTCTGATATATGATGCAAAAATAATTTTCATTTCTCTGTTTAACCTACAGCTAGAATTCCCTGACATTTTCCCATAATAGCCTCCTGCTCATCGGTTGAGATAATCAACTGCAGGATAATCTAGAATCTGCATGGTATTCGCTGCCGTGCCCACCGTAAACATCTGTCTTACAGTATCACAGTGTTTCTCATGTTTGCCATGCAACATTGTTTTATGTGTTGTTTTTGAATCAGGTATACAAGCAAAGGGTATCTTTAAAAAGAAAGCAAGAAATAAAAATGGACAAATAGGAGATAACATGGCTAACAGTAGTAGGAAACTGCATACAGTGTCTTATAAGTGCTGCAACATTTAGGTTTTGTGATGATGAGGATTAATGCTAGTAGATATGTTGTAAAACATTGTCATAATTGCAAAAATTATTGTGCAGATTTTCCAATAATGATGTCACTGTCACTGTTTTGTTTTAGATGCTGTGTTGGAGTTGAGTAAAACAGGAGTCTGGGAGAACCCATAACTGATGACGGCCCCAGCCTGCACAAGTTCTTTTATAAACTGATATCTCCTACAGGCGGGTACTATGTTTGGGGCAGCAGATAACAACTGTTTTATACTTCAGTTAATCTGCCATATACCTTGTTGATTAATTGTTGATTAATCATTTGGTCTATAAAATGTCGAACCTGTGTCGTAAATATATTCAAGGTTACCACCATCCTAAGTCACTAAAGGAATGTCTGTGTTTTGTTTGAAAAGTGGTCTAGGAATAATCAGTTGTCCCAGATTGTTTCTCTGGCGGCTGGCTGATATATAATTGACTAAATGTTTCAGATGTTATCTATAATTTTACCGACAGGTGTTAATAAAATGTTAAAGGAGCCGCATTGATTTATTAAGTGTCGATCACTAAAATGCTTTGGTTTGTTTGAATGATCAGTAGGGTGATGTGCTGCTGCTGCTCATCGAACTATCTGGACCAGTAGCTTCCTTCAGGGGCATGAGATTTTATCTAAGGGTCTGGATGATTCTAATTTAGGAAAATAAAAATATGAAATTTTTACTTCTTCATAGTCTCTTTGTTTCTCAAGCGTTTGCTTTTTCTTGCTCATCTGAGTTATACTGTTCCATTTTTTTAAAGAACAAAATGATGCAATCTCTGAGAGGGACTCTTTTTGGATGAACCGCTGACTGTTCAGATCTCAAATATGTGTGACAGGTGGTTGTGAATGAAGCATTGCTTACATCTACAAAAGGGTCATAAGCCAGCCAGTGCTCTAGATATCTTTTTGGGTTTGACCGGATAAAACACTTATGATCCCTCATCATAGCTTGCTCGTAATATGAGCATTTATCAACAAAGTGATTACTTTTCATGTTTCTAATTGGTTTTGTTGTTTGTTCCGGACCTACAAGGTGAAACTGCAACTATGTCACAAGATATAAAGTAGAAAGTCGGAAAAATGGTGTAGCGTCTTAGCAGAACCTGTAATTAATCTCTGGAAGAATTATATTTGGAAAGGTCTAGACCTAAAGTAACTATTTGCTATAATAGGTGCCTGTAGTTTGACCAGAAAAGAAGACAACCTGCTACGGCGGAGGAAGGGCTGCTGGGGATTGCTTCTGCGACTGCCTGATTGGGTCAAGGGGCTGGGCATCCGTTTGTTAGAATCCATCCCTGAGTAATCCGTCCTATACAGCACACACATACTGATCACACTCTTGCAATATTGGCACTGCCATAGCATACCAACACATGCACACATAAATACATGGTGACTATACATATCATCCTGGTCAGTCAGGCACAGGTGGAACTCCAATGCCTCTAATTCACTGCTGCCTTACGCCTTTACCACTGTACTGTTTGACACTCACCTTCTGTCCTAGAATTCACTGTGGTGACTTCATACTGGAATATGAATTAGTCTAGTTTGTGTGCTTTATTTGAGTTATAACATTTAACATTTATTTCAGATATTTAGGTTTTATTTAGCAAAAACATTTAAATAGTGTAAACAATTTGATTTTAATGATTTTTGTGTCATGGGGGTTTGGCATATACAAGCACACACAGTAAATGAGGGTTATTTCATTATCACGAACCTGGTGATTATTTGCTTGATTAATTGTTAGTCTACAAAATGTAGGAAAAATGGTTCAGCTTGACGATGTTTGAACATTCTCCTCCCCTCTTGGTGCGGGAGCTGGAACCCAACAGATTCTGGGGCTTTTTGTGGAAGAGTGTGGGCCAGAATCAATCTTTCTAAATATTTGTGATTCATTCCTCTGTCAGTCAACTAAACATTTAGCTCAGCAAACCATTTGAGCTTTTCCTCTAAAACCCCGATAATCTGGAAATGATACGAGATCTCAAATGCCAGATGTAGATGTGACTATTGTTCATTAAAAAAAACAAAACAAACAAGTACCAAAAAAAAGAAAAGGAGAAAAAAAAAGAAAAGGGGTAGGTAAGGTATTACAACATATTTAGTATGTTGTTGGCATAATATGGTGTCTTCGAGCTGCAACAAATTGTTATTTTTTTATTTTCATCTGCCAATTATTTCCCAATTACCAGTGATATGCCTTTGGTCTTAGATAACTCTTGCTAAACCAACCGATGTCATCTTTCTTGTAACAAGAGGTGTCAAGACTAAAAGTGACTTTACTTTGATGTGCCCTATTCACTGTGTCATAATTGATATTTTATAATTACACTAATGTAATATGGTTCTGTATTTATGGTTTTTGATTCATCTACAGTTTTATTTATCTTCGATTAATCGTTAACATGCTCATGATAATTTCTCTGAGCCAGACATTGACTGGCTTGTTTATCCAGCCAGTCTACATTTGAAAGCTGGCTAAGCATATGTTTAACATTTGCTCAAAAGTGAACTAAAACTTTTAATTGATTGTATCAATAGTTGCCAGTTAATTTTTCTTTTGCTCAGCCTGTCAGATATTAACTAATTCGTTTAGCTTTGTTCAATTCTAACTTAGGGTTTTTAACAGAGAGCTAATTAATAGATAAGTCCTGCTGCAGACCATGTCTCATCTTGTAAGTCATCTTCACTTGCAAGACATCTCTGTGGTCTATTGTTTCTTTGAGTTTACGCTTGCCTTGAGTGTGCCCGGCCTTCCTCAAAGTAACATAGTTCAGATGATAACAGCTCAGCCAATTACTTGTTGACTCATAAGATATTACTTGCCACTCTTCTTTTGGTCTTCTTGTTTCTTGGTGATCAGTTACAGACATAAGGAATTCAACTGGTGTCCTTATGGTGAATCTATTGAGTCTGTTGTCTTCTGATAATCCCTCCATCTGCCAAGCTGTTTGGTCTGGGCTAGATGCTGTCACATGGTGATGACCTTTAAATGTAGAGGGTCCAGAAATGTTCCCTGTCAGGACACGTTGCCCACATTTCACATTGAAGTTGCCGCAAAACTGGAGCAGTAATTAGTCGATTGATTGGTTGATCGACAAAGCAAATGAACAAAACTATTTTGATTTAATTTGAGTTATTTTTCAAAGAACAAAAACCTAAACATTACCTGGTTCAGTTGCTCTAATGCAAGACGGCTCTGCTTTTTATGTGTTTTATATTAGTGTATTGAATATATTTTGTTTTGAACCATTGAAGAAGATATTTGAATGGTTATCTTATTCTAATCATTTAATAAAGAAAATAAAGGCTGATCACTTGATAGCAAAAATAATGGTTAGTTGCAGCTTATTCAAAAGATGAACCTATTAATATTCTGCCTCTGAAACTGTAATTTGTTTACACAGAAAAATTAGGAAAGCAGGAACGATTTCAGATAATTTGAAACGTACACTGTTGACGGCGAAGGATATATAATAACTTCATGACAGTGGTGGGATGGTGTATGAATGTACACTAGGGCATTATTTTTTGTGGTCACCTCAATTAAGGAACGTCGCTGGGAAAGGAAGGGCCTTCATCCGCTGCTCGCATTCTGGCGTCTTGCAGACTACGCTGCAGCAGTGTCTTATAAACCAGAAGGTCTAAGGTCAGAAGAGACAGGCGGCCGGCTGCACACACATTTGCATAATTCTCCATATTTGTTCTCTTAAGTTGGCGAGACATGTTGTGTTTTTTACAACTCGCTTAACATTTGGATGGCATCCTTTCTCAGAGTGTGACTCTCCTTCACAGTTTATGTCTTACATTCCGTTTTACAGGAGAAAAAAACCAAGAAAAACCCCGCAAATACTGACACCTACATACCTCTCACTTCCTCTGTCTTTGAAATGTTGATTTTTTGGTTTTTAATTTATTTAATGTTTTTAACCGGGATGGGTTTATTATTTTATTTCTGTTTCAAGAGGCATTCAGTCACATACACATCTGTTCCTCAGTTGCATTGTGTGTGTGTGTGTGTCGATTAGCCTAACAATATCAAGACTGGAAGCAAGGGCCAACAACTAGCTGGCAAAGGTAACAAATTTGCCTGCTAGCACCTCTACAACTCATTAATCAGTGTTAATGGCACTGATTTTGATTTAATTTGAATATTTTACAAAAGGTATAGTAATTTGAAATGAGGTAGTCATTTTGTTTTGTTTTAAAAGACATTTTTTGATCTGCTTTAATCAATATTTTCAAGCAAAAACATTAACATGCCAAATTCTAAACTCTATATTGTGTGTCATGTTGCTGTGTATTCTTCCCGTGCGGTGACTGGTATGCGGAATCATTCTCAGAGTCTCACCTCACTGCTGACAATCGCCATCTTTATGAGCTCAACCAGATCCAATTTGGCGTGGCCGGCCAGAGGTTGTCTCGTTGCGATTAGCCAGCCTTTGCAAGGCTAACAAATACCTACAATTATCTCTGCTTCCGCGCTTTCCAATCAGCAGTTTTATTCATTTGATCACAAACATGTTTGGGTGGTGCTTGTTGTTGGCAGTTTAAAGGTTATAGATCCTACCTGAGGTCAGATTTGCTAAGTGATCACAGAGACCCTAGAATTAATTTGAGCCAACACCAGTTTAGTGCATCTAATGTGACATTGGTGCAGTTCTGCATATTCAAAATGTAATATAGTATCTGATCACTCAACACATTCACAGCTCCTTTTCTGGTTTAGTGAGTAAATGTGTGTGTTTAAGAGGATGTGGATGTGGACAGCAGTGTTGATCAGTGTACTCACGTCAACACCAACCTTCTCCAAAACTTTCCACTTCCTTGTCAGCAATTTGCAGTCCTCTCTGAGCGATAGCCTGGTACGGCGCGCGGCCCACATGTTGTTGTTAAACTGAATCATGCTATCTTGATTATTTAAATCTTGCTGTGTAATGCAGTAAAGGCATCTACAACAGCACAAACGGTGCAGCCTGTGAAAAATGACCACCACGCACGTTCCTTCACCCAGGTTTTTTGTTTGTTTGGCTTGAGTGTGGGTAAATGAGTGTGTGTGTAAGAGGATATGAGGGCTGACAATTAATAAGAATTGTTCATTGTAGTTCTTCGTCAACTCCTTTATAAAACCTACTTCTTGTCATCGGTTGGCAGTCACTGTTGTTGATGCTTACATGCTTATTATGTGGATTATTATTTATGCTGTATAATGCAGTGCAGCGACACTTGCTGTAGGACAACTATGTCCTGAAAAATTACCTGAAAAGGGTTGAATTGACATGCCACACTATAAGCAAAATAAAGATGACATTAATATAAATGCAATTGCTTTTGAGGCCATTTGTTGGATCATTGGCCGCAATACCAATACAGTATTTATGATGTTGTGGTACCCTGTATTTTTGTAGTTTCTTTTAGCAGAACTTTCGGGCACATGTTGTTCTGCCTGTCATTCCCTAGTAGCCTAGTAGCATCATCACACAACAACAGAAATTGGCTGTGACATATGGTCAAAAGGCCCCAGAGAAGGATAATGGGAAGACTGTGTAATTTGGTGCTTATTATAGGAAAATAAGAATGGTGCTTAATTGCTTTTAGTAGAATAACACCATTACACAAAATCAACGAACATTCAGAGAAATACAAATTACAGTTATGTAAATTACAACAGCACATTATTCTCACAAACAATTGAACATTTTAGTAATATAGGTGATGGCAGGTAACAGACAGTTGTATTGGATTGATTGGAGGTATTGGATATTGGAGGTGCATAACTCATAAGACTTCTAAAGTCTTTATGTGTTAGAATTAGATTTTAACAGTTTGTCAGGTCCCCAAGTCATCAGGTTTATGATTCTATTAAGAAATTCATATGAGGAAACAAACTAGAATGACTGTAACTAATATAACTGGTCGGCTTCCTGTTCCTGTTTCTTTCATAAAAACTTACACTGAAAGTTGGTGTTCACCGGTATATCATTAACAGGGTACTGTCAAAAAACAACAGTGGTTCCTACTTTCAGCTGGATGTCGTGTTTGATCTTGTTTCATCAGCTGTTAAATGATCTTAATATATTTGAAGGCATCTCTGTTGTGCTGGCGTGGGCACGCCTCACCAGCTTTCCTGTGGAAACTCCAGTCACTGCTCAAGCATCAACAGTCTGGTTGGCAGCTAATGCCTGATCCTGGAGTACAGCCACACACACCAATATAGATTTGTCAAAACATAGTTTGTTGATTGCTGAGGAGGAAAAAAGAAGTATATACAACTCTTGCAGCAAACAGACGATAAAAAATAACTTCTCTGTTCAAATGTTAATGCTGTTTCTTTACAGCTTTGTAAATATGACATAGAAAACATCTGACCAGAGCTCTTGTTCTATCCACCGACTGACACAGGAGTTTCTTCAATCAGAGACACAGATACGGTCTCCTTGACGAACTGGGCCAGAACCTTCTCCTTGCAACATCACGCAGAAAATCTGCGCATTGAGCTCGACCAGTCTGAGCTCAAACGGCAGGCTTCTGGTTCGGTGATTCAGGAGTTAAGCAAGGAGCTGTTAACTGAAAGGTGTGGTTGAAAAACCTTCAAGAGCTAGCAGCTCAGAGATCCTCTAACAGCAACTCACTGTCATGAGTAAAGTAACCAAGAAGCAGGAAATCGGGAGAGAGCAAATCACATTCACACCTGTGAGAAGCAATAACATTGAACTGGGAACAGACTCACAGCTGCTGAGAACAAAAACTATGGAGCTTCTCTCAAGTTGGATGAAATAGCAAGAGCCAACAAGCGACGAAGCTACCTGTGACTCAGCCTGGAAAATCCGAACTCTGGATAAACTTAAGACAACAGGGAGGCTGGAGAGCAAAGAGAGGCTGAACAGGGCCAGCACTCTGGCGTCTATCCCAGGAACTCAAACTGGGAAGGGACTTGAAACAGTGAGCTGGTGGTCATGGAGGCAGTGTGAGCGGGATGAAGTAGCTCAACTGATTGGAGGAACTCCAAAAGGTTGTCGATTAAATTCAGGTAGCTGGTTTGAAGAGAGAGACAGGAACCACAGGTAGCTTCAGGATCTAGCGTCAGCTGGAGTGCAGGGGAGCAGTGGTGAGAGGAACTGAGGAAAAAGACTGCAAGAAGAGAGAGGGAGGGTGGAGCAGAGATGTAGCATAGTGGTGGCCAGAATGAGGAACTTGAGGGCAGTCCCTGGATTTGAAAAACCACAAAAACAGAGAGAAAAGAGCTAACTGTTAGTTCAGAGAGAACCAAACACTTGGAGGAGCAGGTGGAGAAGCTAAATGTTGAGGAAGGAAAGCCTGAGCTTCTAAACATGATAATGAAGTCACTTCTGTGATGAACCTGAGAACACTGAGGACTACAAAACCCAATGCAACGTCTGTGGAAATAAACATAGCTTCTCCAAACAGTAAGAAGAGTGAGAGAGCATTACAGAGCTGACAGGGCAGGACAACATTGAATCATCTAGCCTTCTTTGAGGGCTTCTGAGAAGCGCAAAGGTGAAGTAGAGGCCTCAAATATGTGTGGAGGCCGGGAGAAAAGCTTCTAGATGAAAACCTGCATTTGGAGACTGTTCAGAGGCACTTGTCAGAAGAGGAGTATCAGATGCTCAATTAAAGCTGAAACGCCCAAAGAACAAGAGACTTCTTGGTTTAATTCATTGCTGAAGAAACAGTTAGCAAAAAATAAGGGTTGAACTCTCTCACCACCAAAGCCTTTTAGTAGTTGAGAGAACCTCACAGTGTCCCAAAGCCAAACGGAGTTGCCCAAGCTCCCAGGAAACTGAGGCTAAACTCAGAGATGGGAATAGATTAAATGTTGAGCTTCTGCAGGCTGAGCAGAGGACCTGGAGAAACAGGACTGGGAGGCACATGATATGAAAATGCCAAGCTGGAATCAGGCATCGAACTTCTCAATGGAAACCAAAGAGCCCTTTCAGGCTGGTGATAGCTGAGGCTCTCCAACTGGAGCTCAACCTAAGGGAGGTGCAGCTCAGGAGGTGGTGGAGCTCAGGGCTCAGCTTCTGGCAGAACTGAGAAGGATGAAAGGTTCAGGCCCACAGGGTGGCGGGCCTGAGAGGTTGCCTCCGTGTTTTAACATTTCAACTCAAGCTCAGGTGGAGGAGCTAAACCCTTTGGCTTGCGTGGATGAGATTACGCTCCGGGGAGCGAGGGAGGCTCTTGTCCGTGGCCGAGGAGACGGTGAGGCTCAGGCTCGAGCAGAGTCTGGCACAGAGGTGACAGCATCCAGGAACAATAAACTGAGCGCTGCGGTATGGGCCCAGTGCACAGAATGAGCGGTCAGGAAGCACTCCCATGGGAGCTAACACAGAAACAGCTGAGCTGGGTGTGCATGTTTGCATGCTAACCGCTGAGAACGAAGGGCCCGTCTGCGCTGGGAGAGCCTTTCAACAAGGCTCCAAGGCTGGAAGGCAGGCATCTCAGGGAAGCTGAAGGCTGAACAGCTGCATGGAACAACCGTCAGGGCAACAACTCCTCAGTCAGCTCCATAATGAGGTAACCAGCTGGAGCCACAGAAGCTGAGCAAGGCCAGGGACGCTGAAACTGTGCAGGAGACAAACCAGGAAGAGATCCAGGCGCCGCTTCCAGCTCAGCAGCCAGGCCATGAGCCCACAGAGCCAGCTCAGGTTGAACACAAACTCAACTATATAAATGTTGTATCTTCATTGTGTTTACACTTAAATAACCGTGATAGTGTGCTGATATCTTATAACATCATAATACAACAAACCACAAAGCTTTCTGGGTAGAGGATCAGTGTCGGGACCATGTTACATAGGGATCAGTGCTTGATTGTTTATGTTAGCTGAATAACGGGAAATTTCATGGATGTGTGTAAATCATTTTGATACGTTTTACCATTTTCTTAGGTCATCGGTGTGATTAATTTGTAATTAATTTGTTATATTCTCATCCAGGTTGGAGCCAAGAGTTACAAGTGAGGGATTTACAGCTGACAACTGAGCAGGAGAAATTATTGATCTGGAGAACAAACTCAGAGCTAAGGTGAGAGGGATAACCTGCTACTTACAAGTTTGGTACCTGATATGAACGGGTAACTCCACTTCTACCGCTAGTTATGGATTGAGAGGAGACTTTTGAAGTCAGCTAAGGAGAAGTTCTTTGGTCTGATGAACAAAAGTAGTTTGGCACTGAACTGACTTTCAGTAGAACAGTGACCCAAGTAGCTTCAAAAGCCGATCAGTTGGTGCAATATCCTGAATTATGAAGCCAGATTCAGATTTTACAATTCATGCCAGCGGACAGAGCTTGACGTTTTCAAGAATTTGGTGTCGTCAGTATTGAAAGCTCATAACATGTTCACATACTGCTGATAGCTGATAGCATGTTCACATACAAACTAGCAACTAAGCAATAATTATGTAAGCAGTATTTGTGTTTATATTTACTTATTCTGAGTACATTACTTTGTGAGATCTTACTTTTGACTAAAGATAATCTGCAAGCCATAAGTTTTAAATTGTGGTCAAAGAAGCTCATGTAGTGATTTCACTTTTCAAAGTGGTTTGGACATAGGCTGAAACCATCGCATCTGCCATCAACTGCACGAACAACACTACAACAGGAAGCCTCCAACAAAGTGCATGTCAGAATATGTTTTGTGTACTGAGTTGATAAATGAAAATGTAAATTGGCAGTTCTTCGTGTATTTTATCAACTGAGTAATCATAATGTTACAGTCTGGCATAGTCCCCAAGAACAAGTAATGTCTTGCTTTGCTGTGCTGATTGCAGGCTGAGAATCAGAGATATTACCAACAATTGGGGAGAAAAACATCCAGATGGCCAAGTCTGAAAGTCTCATCCAGCAGAAAAGCGAGATAATCCATCTGAAAATTTATCAAAGGTGAGATACTGTTCATAATCACATTCTGTAAGTTCATTCTAGCTCTGTGAAAAATCTGAATGTTTGTTTGTTTTGTTTTCATGTATGCTTTTAATTTGTGATTCTTGTTCTGCCGTTTAAAATTCAAGCCTAAGAAAATAACAACTGCGGATAATCAAATTCTGAAGTCATAAATTTTGGACTGTGGGTCATCTGTTTTTATGTGTATGCATGCGATCTGAGGAGGTCTAGCAGCTCGGCAGACTGTCAGGAAATAGTGAAAATCTCACAGTCGCTAGGACAAGCAGGCGTTGATCTCAAGACCGCTGGCTGAACTCGATGACCTCTACCGCACCAAAAATCAATTTGGAGGAAAGACTACGTAGAACTCATCAGAACAAACATACTTCACATTATCTCATATTTATTTTACTCATTTGTTTACTCTGATCTACTTTAACTTTTGATGTGTTTGTTTCATTGCTTTTCTTGTTAGTGTGATGATTTGGTGAAATATACTCTAAGCAGGGTTAGGTACGATGTGAATTTGTTGCTAATGTTTCTGGTTTCTGCGTTTTCAAATGGCTACAACAAACCACCAACATTGTAATCATCGGTTTAATAATGAATTTTGGTACTTGCACAAGTATACTTCGTTGTGGCTCTTTAGAGGAAAGATGCACTTTGTTGAAAACTGATGCCCTGTTTGAGCAGAAACTTCTTGGGATGAGAAGCGGAGAGAGGCGTGAACTTCTGTCTGGGCTGTCACAGTCCAGTTCAGCTTCTGTGGTAGCTCCATAGAGTACAACTGCAGGTCAGATGGTCCTGTATTAGAAATACATACACGTAACATGACAACCGGTAAAACTATGGTGGAGCTACATTTAAACTAGTAAGTTGAATGTCTTTTGATTGCTAAAAAGCACATTAATACTTTTGGAAGCTATGAATGCAGACACTGCATGAGTTCATACTAATGTGGCTAAAATAATATAACATTTTCTGCAAAGATATAATACACCAAAACGCTCTATGAACTCAAAATGATGATCATTTCTGCCACAAAGTTAAATTTCTGTCATTGGCAAATCAAAATGACTGGAACTTTGTGTCACGAGGTCAGTGGTGTTTTTGTTTCTAATATTCACTTCCCATTTAGACCCCAACCATGACCCTTAAGTGAGTCAGACATCTTCCATAACACATTTGAGTGGTATCCGCCATACAACTTAGAAACTGCATTGCCTGTGTAAAACTCACTCCCATATGAAAATAAGTGTGTAAAGATAGTACCCTGATTGCACTTGTAAACTAAATTTGACACTATGTGATAATTTTTAAATTTGATATCTAATTCGCTATTCCCAGTTCTGTTCACTTACTGTCCCATTTATGAAAAAGTTTGGTTTGAAGGGTTTTGACAGTTGGTTTATGTGAAATTTACACAGTGAGCAGTGCAATCACTGGATCATTTGATATTTGTGTTCATACATATAAATATACATTTATTAACAACAAAATACATATACTGTTTGGAAAATCTAGCTTTAGGATATGACGGTGTGAACATGTTCATTTCATTTCATTGATGTTTGTTACGAAATACTACTTGTGCAACTTCTAACAATTAAAGACCTGTATATTTGGTTGTGACTTTCATAATTCTTCAGAACATTCCACATCATCTCAGAGCGCCAAAAACTTTTATACATGCTGTTTATTGGGTAATTATTTGTAAATGAAACCTTTTTTTATTTCCTGATGTTTACACATTGTCTTTTTATTATTTGTGTAAAAAGATAAAAAAGGGTCTTTGTAGGAACTGATTTGAAAATGCCTAAAGCTTTGCTTTCTTATATATACTAATTAATCCTCCTACATGATACATTTCAAATAATGAGCCATTTGCTCAGTCTATCATCTCCATCACGTTGTATCTGCTACATTTAACAGACTGTGTGGGCGTCCCTTCTGCTACTACTGCTGCAGCAGCACGGTGACACCAACAGGGGCAACGAGAGCGCTGCTGCGGTGACTGTTATAACCAGCACAGTGCAGTGGTGGAGCGCCACCACAGGAGAGTGACTAACAGCACACCAGAAACCTTTCAGCCGTTTGCTGCGGGCTGGAAGCGCGGTCATCTCGGTAATGAACAAAAACATGAACATATCGCCAGCAATCCCATCAAGCAACCAGGGGTGTTTTGACTGATGTATACGGTACAGTAAGAGTACTGAAAATACAATGATGTTTTATGAAGATATTGTTTATTTTCTAAGACAGATAGAAGGTAACACACAGGATGATGGTGTTTTGACATCATCACGGGGAAAAAGTGGTGCGTTAAGTGATTCCCTCTTTTGTCACCGCCTGCTCTCCTGGACATGTGAACGGCAGAGAGGCAGCGCAACTGTGGTATCTCACATGCAGTCAATGACGGGTGAGACTGTGCCGTGGAGTCGGTGAAGGGATATCGAGCCATAACGAAAGTGTACCAACAGGCTGTCTTTCCAATTACAACAGATACATACAAATTTCGTGCTTTGTGATGGACAGCAAAAATAGATGCAATTACATTTTTGTTTTGACACCAATCATCAGAAAATGCTTGAACGTGGAAGTGAAACAACCACAGACTAATACTTTACAGTAAGTGTGTGTGTAGATGTGAAATATCTCCCTCATTTCAAAACAACAGTGCCAGTGCAGGAGACCTCACATCAGAGATACTGAGGACCTAAGTGCTGCAGTGCAGGATGCAATTTGCCTGCTGATGGAGAACTCGCGTGGTTTATGCTGATGAAAGTTACACTGAAAGCTTGTGATGTGCTTTTTGTGGAAGTGGTGTAATGTACCCCAAAGACTTTCAGAGAGGAAGTTCCTGAAACGATCCTCTACTACTAAGTAAAAAATGGGAAGTATGAAACATGAAACCGCTGTATTAACTGCATGAACAACTTCTAAATGTTGCTGGTTCATGTTGTGGCTCCCTGTTCATATAGAAACTGTTTAGCAGGTTCTTTTAATATCTCATCAGCCAGGTGCCTAGTGATATCCCTGCTCAAAATATGGTGAATTTTTTAAAGGAAATTCACTGATTATATTCATCAAAGTCTGCCCGCAGGTCTTGGGGAGTACTGCGTCATATTTTGGAAGCAGTCTTAGCTCCGTGAGGGCTGGGTGAAGTCATAAATTCAATCAGCTTTATGGTTGGGTGTGAAGACTATAAGTTTGAAAATGAAAACAGTCTGGGGCTGTGATTAGAAAAGAGTGGGTTTACAAGACCTCTGGCCCGCTCATCATATCTGCTTGTGGGTTGGGGCTGAGGGCTACGATAGCAGCTACTACCATAACAGACACATCTCCGAACTGGCGACTGGTTCAGTTTCATTGTGTGAATGTGAGCACTGGGTCCAGTCGATCCAAAACCCAAGATATTCGGTTTGTTTTTGATGTAGAACAAAGAGTTGCAGCAAATCCTCAAATTTTATGGACTTTCAAAATGTTTGGCATATATGGCGAAAATTTACTTAAACAATTATTCATATTCTGATTAATCTCCTGTCAGTTGGTTTAAGCGTTGACTGATCTTGTTAATACTAATCCAACACAGGATGTAATACTTGTGGAAAATGGGCAAATTGATTCATCATTATTCTTATAAGTTTTAGAAATGTCTCTGTCTTTCCACCCAAAATCTTCTGTATTCAGTCATCCAACGAAAATAATTGGCAAGTACATTTTAGGAATTGATTAGTGCTGGCAAAAAAAAGTGGTTCAGGTTCTCAGATTATTTTCAGATTTAAATTGAGTTTAAACACCTTCAAGCTGAAAACGCGATTAACAGACCTTTGGGCGAAAATAAATCTAATATAAATAATATTGGTGATAATCCAAGCAACATAAACCAATCAACATAATGACGTGTAAGAACAAACACAGGGGTTCTCCACTTTCTAAATCACACACACTACATCACTTTATGGTGCCATCTGTGCAAAACTAACAGCGATAAAATAAACTAAAACTGCCAAACAAAGCAACATTGTATGTCAAAGTACTGGAGTCACCTATAACACTAAATGAATAAGCGCAGTTACATTTGATAACACAAAGTCCTGTATGAAAAACTAGCTCCGATATGAATATTTTATGGTTTTCTGGAGCTTCAATGTGTGATACCTTTGAAAAAAAAAACAACAATTTAAATATCAACCTAATTTATGAAATTGTAATGATGTATTTATCATTTCTTACTAAACAATGAATCGAAAAAAGAGTGAAAATAATGATTTCTGCAGCACAGCCATATTGTGAACTATGTCTGCAGGGTGTTTTGCCCTTTGCACGATCTTTCCATACTTCTCGGTTGATATCGGGTTTGGGGACGCTCCGAGGAAGCTCTTCATCAGAATCAGCTGTTACCTTTTTTTTTCATCTATCTTATCAGATCTGGTCCCCACTGTCACTCGGACTTTCACCTCTGAACCCAAGAGCATCGCCTTCAAGGTGTGGTCTACAGGAAGTAGAGGCACTGGGAGCAGGCGGGGTGAGACTCCAGGATGTGTGTTAAAGGGACACTGTTGTTAACAAGTGGCATTTTGATAACGAAGAGGCGAGTGCTCTGCCCAGCTGGTGTTACACTGTATTCTGACCCATCTGAGCCTGTATTTAGGTGCTTGCTCTACCTTCAAGATAATCGACGAAGTGCATGTTCATGCAGAAAGATTCATTTGTTGGTCATATAATTTATTACGAATGATGAAGCGGTCATAATATTTCCACCGTGTTGTTTTTTACCTCTGGCTGCAACAGTACAGTCCCAGTGAGCACAACAAAAGCCATTGGTCAGGACAGAGTTAACTGGGATGTTTTGACCGTCTCTAGAAAAAGGATTCAATAAAGGGATTCAAAACTGGATACAGATTCCAGTGAAGTGCTAGTACCATCACTACCTCTTTTCATTCTCTCACACTTTCAGATGTCTGCCCTGATGTATGTAGAAATATTTCTTTTACTACCTAACTATAAATATCAACTAGAATTTTGTCCTCCTGGGTTTTGATCACACTGACTAAACAACAATTCCACAAAGGGAATGATCCAGGGAAACTGAGAAAGTCAGAACCTGGAGGTACACTCATCTTTGACAACTCCTTCTCCAGGTGAGTTAACCTTAGCAAACCACTACTGCTGTAGATGTCAGACTAGGCCAAAGCAAACACAAGCAAACACTGCTCTCTGCACCTGTCGTTCATCTCAAAAGAAAGTCCTGTATCATCTGGTCTTGACAAACCTGTGATTCTGATGGGACGACCTCCTCTAGGCCGTGGGAGGATATAAGCAGGCAGTAAAACCCAGCACCACTAAACATTCATTCAGGGTGTTAAGCTCGTTTACATTATTTACTAAAGCAACTGGGTCCAAAGTCTACAAGTCTGCAGCAACCTCACTAGAAAAGGTTCTGGCATTTTAAAGAGGTCTCTCTCTGCGCGCTCATGAAATTTCATCAGATGAACTCTGATCATGGGAAAGCAGACAAGGCTAAAACAGTCAAGTAAACAATGCTACATGAGTTGTCTTGAGCATGCACTACCTTTTTTATAAAGCTTGATCTTGTGGTTACATGTAGCATTAAGGTGTTGAACTTCACTCGTTAAAGGTTTGTTGCATATTTATTGAATGTGAAGAACACTGCGTGCATGCATATATTTACAGGTTTGTCAACATCTACAGAGGCAGGTCGTGTGGAAATTCTTACTGCCTTTTCAAGTAAAGCTACAGTTCTGTAATGAAGTCAAATTGTTTGGTAAATGAAGTGTTCCCATTTGTTCCCATTATTAAATACTCATAGAAGACTACTGTTGTTTAAATAGAATAATGTGCTCTCTGCACCCTGACAAATATCCCACCAGGACTGGGTGAAATGGTTAAATCCTTGGTATGGTGGTATGTGTTGCCAGAGTATCTAATATTTATCATGATTTGTCTGGGAAAATCAATGAAAGCATTTGTGGTTAAGAACCAGACAGGAATGCCTGTTTTTAACGGTATTAGAAAATTAAATAGTGTTAAATGAAGATACTTTACCACATTACTTTATAAGAATAATATAAAATCTAGTACTGATACATGTGGGTATACGTGGAGCTGTTTGAGAGAGTTACCATGGTTAATGGTTTAGAGTCTTTGACAGCTGATTGATCATTTAACTGTTGATAAGTACAGGTGAGGGAGTTGTGGTTGTCCTGAGACAACCTGAGATTAAATCAACTCATGCAAGATTTCACATCAAGGTTAAGTGTGTTTTAGTTGCTAAACTGTGTTTTTTGAAGAACAATATCGCTAAAACCATGGATTTACTTTTTGTTCTTTCTTAAACACACCATTAACAAACCATTTCATGTAACTGAGCAACTAAAATGGTGTTCATGTTCTGTTATTAATTTGAGAACTTGTCTGTGTCCCAAAACATGCACTGTGGTGTGTTGTTAGATTTAGACTCATTACACTTATCTTTCACGATTGTGCCCTTTTCAGCTGTCGGTTACAAGAAGTAGGGTTTTAAAATTGCAATCATGACTTCTGTGCGCTACTGGCTACTTGATTGCCAGCGCATCATTTGGTTTTAATTGTCTTCACTAAAAAGGCTTTAATTAGTGTGAGGTTCTGATGATTACGAGATGAAGAAAGAAGAATGTGATTTCTATGCGCTTAAATGCGCTTACTAAAATGCACATGCTTCATAGCAACCTGAAGGATGCAGTGGGAGCATATCAAATCTGAGTTTCAGTTAACTTTAAAAATATCTGGTTTTTACTTAGAACTTAATATAAATCATCATTAATGTTTTGACAAACAGTGATGATTTTGCATTAAATTTAGCGAGATATGATCTGTTTTCATTTTTGAATGAAGAAGAATTGTGTTTTTTTTTTTTTTGAAGAATGAACAGCTGTTTATATTTATAATTCTTTTTTCTAGATGGAAAGAGATGTTTGTTTTCAGTATAGTTGTTTACTGTTGCTGCGTAATGTTCTGAGTGGTTTGCAACGTGTGTCAAACAGAAAGGTTTGAATCTCAACGCCACAGCCTTCAAATAATACAAATCCAAAAAGCAGTTTTTATACTTGAAGTTGTCCAGTGTGGACTTATTTGAAGGTTAAATGTTAAGGTGACCTTTTTTCAATTAGTTATCCTCTTTTTGAGTGTCTTAGAACTGATTTCTTTTGATTATACTGACAAATATACTAAAACACTTCTTTACAGGTTTCCAAAATGTCTTCCAACATTTTAAAACCATTTTATAACATATTTTGACCATAACTGACCGGGAGAAGAAATTTCCTTTCTAGAAATTCACTTTTTATACATATCCAAGTAGAAGTGATGCATTGCCAAATATTAGACTTATATCTGTCTGTTTATTGTTTGTAAATGGGTGTTTCAGGTTTGGATAATTTACACAACACGACCAGTATAATGCACTTTGAAGGGCACTGCAGTCTGCTTCCATGACGCTGTGCCGGATGGTGGGAATGGTTTCTTTCCTTTGTATCTAACGAATTATTGATTGTAGATGTTTTACAGCTGGATTTGCCAGGAGGAAACTTTTAACTCTCTCTGACTTAACTTGATCTGTAAATGTTTGTTGACTTAAATGTTTTATTGAAATGTCATTTACATACTAAGGTTATAATAGAATGGATTTGTGTTGTGGACAAATAAATAAATTGATAACTTCCTGTGAATACTACGGGTGAGGTTATTATGCCTTGATTCTGTGACTGAGCAGCTAGAGGCATGATTTTTCAGGTTCAATGCGTCCCTCTGCCCATTCTTGTGAACATGATACTTCGGGAGCCTTGAGGAATTTCTTCAGATTCCGCACAAATGTTCATTTGCTCTAAAGGATGAACTGATTAGATTTTGGAGGTTAAGGTCAAGGTCACTGTGAGTTCAAGTGATATCTCCATGGCTCTAGAGTATGACAGCTCAGACTGATATCAACCACTACTGGATGGTTGTGCAATTTTGTAAACATTCATGATCCCAAAAGGATGAATAGACACTAAGATGGTTAACTCAGTTTAATTTTGCGTTGCATTGTGTGACAATAGTATCACTCAGAAATGAGGGTTTTAATTTGCGCATTCACATGTTTGAGTAAATATTTTGTTACCTTACTATTTTCATAATCAAACATTGCAGTATGTGGGGACACAGTCTATGTCTGTAAGAATCAAATAAGCTTGAACATTTTGAGAGTGTGCAAATGCATGCCCGCTTTTAAGTGCTGCCTTCTACCCTTCTTGCATTTGCTTTTCAGGCTTCACAGTGTATTGTGTGTGAGGGGTACATTCTTGGGGTGTCATCAATCTTGAGATAGTATTTGTAAGCAAGAGGCCATTCTGTTTCAGGTTAATGATCTCATTGTACGTCATATCACATCCACCTCTCCTCCTCAGCTCCCCTCTCTCTCCTGCCTCTGTCTCCTTCTGCCTGCCGCCTTCACTGAATCTGTGATTTGCACTGTGGCTGTGCACATGTATGTATTGGGTGTGTGTGTGTTGGGGGTGGTTGTTTATAAGGATGTGTGTGTGTGCGTGTGTGCTGAATGCTAATGGACCTCTGAATGCACTCACACAGATGGGAGTAATTCACACATGTAAGTATGGAGAGGTAAGTGCATTCTTGTACACGCATACTGAAAATAAAATATATTTTCATTACCGGCTATGGTGCTCTTCATATGGAAGAATTCCTTCCATGCACAAACAAACCTATAATACAATACAGAATTTGCCTCAACTTTTTATCCTCCTCAGTTTTGGTGTTGTTTATCCTGACGATTACACAAAATTTGTGGTACTTCCTGCTGCACTAGCTTGTAAATGCAACTTCCTTTTTCCAAAGAAAAGAAAAAGAAAAAAAAGAAATACTTTTATTATCTGTGCCTTGCAGCTTGTCAAAGTCCCCCACTGTTAAAAGGATGTAAGACATGTTGCTATGTGTTTCCACAGAGAATCACTGAGCACACAGTGTCAGCCATGTCACATTTGTCTGTTACCTGAGAGGTGTCATAAATCATTTGTCTAAAGTGCTCTTGTGTGAAGTGGTGTGCTCTTCACAGCTCTTCACAGTTTAACCCCCACTAGCAGATAAGAATGTGTCAGCTTTTGAAGGAGACATAATGAAATAATTACACCTAATAAAAGACAGGTTATCAAGAGAAAGACGTCAACAAGAGACGTAGGTTCCCTTAACCAAAACTACCAAGTATAGAAACTCTTTCATAGTATATACCATCACTGTATACCATTTCTTAAATACAAGGCCTAAATTTAATGTAATTTATAATTTTATGTGTATTCATTGTCTAAATTACCGAAAATATCAATTTATCTCTTGTTAGTTTTACACTGGAATGAATGAAGAGCGCCCCTCAGCTGTTCTAGAATCACTGTAAACCATGGTCTATCAGGACATTGTTTCCTTGAACAACTTGAAGGGGTCTGAATACTCTTTGAATGCACTGTCTGTCTAACTGGTTGATCTGTAGAATGAACATTGTAGAAGTTATTCCTGGTCTATTGTTCTGTTTGATAACCACTATGGTGGCTGAGCAAAAATGTCTTGACACTCCACACAAAATAATCCAAGGTCCACAAAAGGATACTCAAAAAATAAAGGACTATTTATTAAAAATTAGGGTTAGAATTCTAATACTTGTCAAAGAAAACAAGTATTAGAATTCATAGATCAAAACGTTGGCTCCTACAGACATCTCTCTTTCCTAACAGATGCTTTCCTGCAAGCCCAAATCATTTCTTCAAATGCTGTTTTATCCCAGGGCAGCAAGAAATTTGCAAGAAAGTTGCGCTGCCGTTAGTGACACAATCCTTGCGTACGCCCAGTGAGAAGGAAACTGTGCTTAGTGCTGGATGACATGACACCAGGTAAGTCATTTTGCAACATATTTCATAATCTGTATATATGAGAAAAGATTAAAAGACCATTTTGATATTTTTGAAACATGTCACTATAATTGGGATGTAGTTGACCTACTTGGAGCACTTGAACCTTCCATTAAGTAGCTCTTTAAGTGTAATTTTTTGATTCACACAATGTGCAGACCACACTGGTTATGTGTTTAGGTAACTCTATGTATCATGCTCAAATTGTTTGCTAAAGGTGAAACAGCTTTGGAGGTGCTGCCAACTCTGCTTCCCACATCAATCTTCGTGAGAGGAGGATAAGTCATCAGACCCACCACTGAGAAAATCCCAGAGGTCATTTACTGACATGAAACCTGTGAGTTTTGCTTTAGTTTTTCTGCATCAAAAAGTGTGGACATTTGTACTGCTTGATATGCTTAATAAAAAATAATGAAGACAATTTAGGGCAACAATATTTGAGAGCAAAAAATAACAAACGCTGAATGTAAAACAAGCCCATATACGAAAAAATTAACCCATTAATATAAAAACCAAACCATAACAAAAAACAAACCAATACACAACTCTCGGATCCTTCTTTACTTTCACGGTGCACTTCTTTTATTCTCAGTTCTCAGTTCTTTAATACATTTTTTTTTTTTTTTTTTGAGTATGACAACTAAACGGAGCCTGTCCCTTAGTAAAAGAAAACAAAACAAACTAGTGTGGTTTGATGCAGTGTGGTGCGTCTCCTCTGTGTAACCTTTAGTGCAGTAGACTAAAGCATCTCCAAATCACAGCAGATGAAGTCTCAGGCAGCCCTTTGTCTACAGTAATTCTCCCAGTTTGAGAGCTCTCATCCTCTGTTTAAGCTTTCCCCTCAGACACCTTAACATAATCTGTACCTGCGTGACACTGCATTATCATAACTGAATAAAGATGGGTCAGAGTGAGTTGGCAGCCTCTCTGTGTGCAGAGGGCGCAGCACTGATATGAACTCACCTCTGTGTCCCTGCAGTGTATGCATGTCTGTGCCTGAGTTTGTGAGTTTACCCACATGGGGCGCACTGGTGTGTGGTTTGTGAGTATACCTCCATCTGTCCCCTTTGCTGTGTGTGTATGTGGGTTATGCGTTTCCTCTCGCAACAATTTCTCTCCTCAGGCTTTGCGGCCCCCGGAGCAGTAATGGCAGGTCGTGTTGGCTCCTCTCAGACAGTTTGCTCCTGTCAAACATTGTTTTGCCCCGACGGTTACAGCTCCTGCTGCACTGGGACCCTCCATCACAAGCTGTAGGCCTGTCAGAGACTTTCCCCACTCAGCAGCAGATCTTGTTTCCTCCACTGGACTCTCCTCCCTTTATTTATTTTTTAACTTAATGCTCTTTCCATTTTCATCTGATTCCTGAGTTCTTGTTGCTTCATGCTTGTGCTGTGCATGGTACAAACAAACATGAGCTTTCTTTCAGCCAACCTAAAGCTCAACTTTGATAATGAGGAAGAGAGGAGGAGGAAGTATCAGTACAACAATGTAAAAATTTGCCATTACAAGTTAAAGTCCTGTGCTCAAAATCATACATAACCTGGCTCCATCCAAATCCTTAATAAAATCTGCCTAACAGGTCCTTTAAAGCTTGCTATTTAACACAGATTTCTTAGGTTCAAAAAAACAACAAAAAAGACATTTTCTGAAGGGTTATATGCTGGAGTGGTATCAGTCTTCTCATCTAACACTTGGAATAAGTGTAATTCCTTACACTGTGTAAGCAGCATTTTATTGTTGTAGTGGCTCAAGGTTGGGCTTGTTTCAGTCCAGCAACTCCCAACTTAAAGGCTGGCACTCCTCCGACATCACACTCTCACTTCCAACTTATCACATAAGGACCCTTGGTCAGGACCCCTCGGCATCACTTTGTAACACACCACAAGGGTACCCCTTTAGTGTCATTTTTTCACTGTGCAGAGACAACAAATGTCACATTAGAGACTGGGGATCGGGGATCCAGAGTCCAATCTGTGGTTAGGTTTAGGCAACAAAAGTGCTTTGGCTATGGTTGGGGAAAGACTGCGGTGTGGTTTAATGCAGAAAAAGTTCGCTGTGACTTCAAAACTATAATTTGCTCCCTCACTTTGTCTCAAGTATGAGTAACTCAAAACTGTAGAGGACTTGAGAAACTGTATTTTTCCACCATTGACGGGTGATATGAGTCATGATGACTGTGACCTCATCACTCTGCATTTATCTGCAGTGGTCCCCGACTTTTTTTCTCAGAGCAGTGCGACCAGCATCTACTACATCTGAATTTGTATTTCTTTGTCACAGGTATGAGATG
>BRZM01002146.1:0-27826 GCA_033238685.1 Lates japonicus
GTTTGTTGGAAATAATGCTAGTTGTATTTTTTTTGTTGTTGTTGTTGGTGTTCAGGCACTCTTGGAGGTAGTCAATGACCTATTTGAAGAGCAGACTGACCTGGAGAAGATTGTCAGGAAGATCATGCACCGTGCCCAGACATTGCTTAAGTGCGAGCGCTGCTCTGTTCAATTGCTGGAGGACATTGAGTCACCGGTACTGTTTTTCTCTCAGCTGTTTGGCTGTGTATGTCTATCTGTCTGTACATTTTGCATGTGAATCTTTTTTTGTCTCTTTTTATTTCTTCTTCTTTTTTTTTTTTTTTTACCAGTAAGACTTTTATCATTTCTTCCAATTCAAATCTCTCAGGTGGTGAAGTTCACAAAGTCCTTTGAGCTGCTGTCCCCTAAGTGTAGTGCAGACACTGAAAGCAGGTATGTATGGTGTTTCAATGTTAAAATCTACTCTGCTCCTAAATAACATTAGACCTGGTGAAGAACATTTTCCATATTCTCACACCAGTAAGTTTTTCACTAAATCACATCTACAGCTTTGTTTGCCTTTGGCACCATGGCACCTGTAAATTCTGACCATAGTCTTGTTTGGATCTGTAAAGCTCCCATCAGGTATAAAAATGGAATATTGTGTAGTAGGGGGTAATGCTGATTCTGAATAGAAGGCATACTGTAGGAGTCCTAATTAATTGGTTTTTGCTGCTTCTCTCCACTGCTAGGCATGGCCGAGTGGAGAAAGAGGGGCTTAATATTGTGTGGGATGTTTATGGATGAAAACCAACGCTGAGAGGAAGACAAATTATCCCCCGAGTCCTACACTTGCCATAACTGATATGGTCACTTCAAGGCAGTGGTGCTAGCCGCAACAGTAATCATAACACAAGAAATACCAATAGTAAAAGACATGTAGTAATCAAAGAAATGTGAGTTTGCTCTTCTGGCCAATTTAGTCTTTTTGGCTAAACACACTCTGTGTGGCTAACCACACTCTGGTGTCGCATATGAAATAAATGTCCAGTTTGTGATTTAAAGCAATAAAACTACACAGCATTTCAAATCAAGCTGAAAGGACAAAAGTGCAGTATCTTTGTGATGACCCTAGTCTTCCTAAGGGTCCACATCTGAATAACCAAAGCTGCTGTGCAAGATTTATGTGTGTAATTAGGTGAATAAATTTTGTGTCAAAAGGCGAGCGTACTGTAGGTTTTCTAATGTGCCTTACAATCCCCAGCCGCCCCCATGGGGAGGATAATGTTGAGCAAGTATACAGTGCTGCTAGTGTGTCTGTGGCAGCTAAATGACAGACATGAGACAAAGAGGATGAAGAGAGAAAGAGGGAAAGAAAGGACAAGGAGGTAAGGTATCTTGCCATCTCACTCATGAGGTTTATTCCCTGCCGCACTGTGGGTTTCACATCCACACACAGCCGTATCACTAGATCAAAGGGATTCAAAGGATCTGACATCGGTGTCTCTCCATCTTTATTCTGATGTTTAAAGGCAAAATGAGCCACACAGAGCATTTACCTTGTTGTGTTTGAAAGTAAAAAGTCAGCGACAGCGCACTGCAATAAATGTGAATGGGAAGCCAGAATGCTGCTGCAGGTGTTTCTGTGGCAGAGTGTGGGGGCGTTTGGCAATGAGGAAGACAATCACACAATTAACTTTTCATTACTTCATAAGCTGCAGGAGAAGCTTACTGATATCTACTGTATGAGAAGTTCATTTAATGCAAGTCCACAAGGAGAAATAAGAGTGGCCTTTTGCAAGCTTGCATTTCAGGTGTGAGGGAATATATAACCTTTCTTACTTGACAATACAATACAATAAAAAAGGGCATTTTTTATTTTTATTTTCATGATAACAAAGTTAGTAGCTAAATGAGTGTGTTAGGAAAATGTAAAAAAATAATAAAAAAAAAATCCTGTCCTTTTTCTTTTGCCATTCTCCCCTGTTATTGTCTGACCCTAGTTTCAAAGACAGTATGGAGAAATCATCTTACTCAGACTGGCTCATCAACAACAGTATTGCAGAGCTCGTAGCGTCCACAGGACTACCAGTGAACATTAGTGATGCCTATCAGGATCCTCGCTTTGATGCTGAGGTAAACACACAGTAACACTCCTTTCAGATTTGACATCACACGGGATTTTATGAAAATCCAATCCAGGTATTATTCATATCTAGAAGTACAATGTCAATGTAGACTCAGAGCTTGGTACTGAAGACGTTTCACTTGTAATCCAAGAGGCCTCTTTAGTTCCACTAGCTGGCGTGGCACTTTAAACTACTAGGGAATGGATGTTCACACCCACCACTTGGGAAAGCTTTGTTTGAATGGCATTGCAAACAAGCATTTTGCTGAGAGGCCAAATGGTTTGGGGGACCATCAGTGTTGTACTAACATCCATCCCTGAGCTGTTTATCAGTTTATGTTGCTGTCTTGACATTAAACATTCAAGATGATATCATAACAATTCATACCTTTATTAATTGGACTCTCATGTGCCATCTCATCTGACTTTAATAACTCACATGTGATCTTATGGACTCACAGAGCTTGCACATATTAAAAAAAGGCCATGAGAGAATATAAGGGATGAAGCCTCTTGGAAATGCCTTCAAGACCTCACATTAAGTCCAGCTGCCTTTGACTTAATACTTAAGTCGATGCTAATACTAAAAATTATATACTACCCAGTTTTCCATTTTGTCAGCTGTTAATAAATCTCTGTTGGATAAAGGCCCTTTCAAACCAGGAAGCGGTAACCAGAGTGTTCGGTGCTGATGCTGGGTAGATCTAAATGAAATCCCACCGTGGCCAGTGTAGCAGTCCGCACTGCATCCAGCTGCCAGCTGCAAAAGTCTGACATGCTTTGCCTTAAGTAAAAGAATGGCACCTCTAAATTGCCCGTAGGTGTGAATGTGAGTGTTAACGGTTGTTTGACTATATATGTTGGCCCTGCGATAGACTGCCAATCTGTCCAGGGTGTACCCCACCTCTTGCCCAGTGTCAGCTGGGATTGGCTCCAGCTTTTCGCTAAATAAAATTCAGTTTAAAATGAAAAAAAAAAAAAATGAATTGAATGGAGAATAGCGGATTAAAAACACTTAATTTACCAGCAACTGTCAGAAAAATATCATTAAATTGTGACACATGTCAATCACGATCTCCTGAAAACCTGCTTGTTTTGTGACCTGGAAACATTTTTGTTGAGGTTTGATACCCAGTATAATTTATACTTAAAGCTAAAACCAGAATGTAATGCTGAGCAGAGTACATGGAAATGTGTTTTTTATGAGGATGGATGGTAATCCTCATACTGTATTAACACTCACTCTTTTTAGGCAGACCAGTTCTCAGACTTCCACATCCGCTCTGTGCTTTGTGTTCCCATATGGAACAGCAACCACCAAATTATTGGTAAGTTAACTAATGTTGCACATCACTGTCATGCTCCAGTACATTTATGCAAGCAGGTACATCTTAAAACAAAGCAAGATGACTTAGAGAGTCAGGAAGATAGGACACATGAGCCTTGAGGTTTGCTCACACTGGTCAAACCAGCAGCAGGTCAAGTAGAAACAACACAACTCACATCATTTGAGGGACTTTCTGGGCAGTGTAAGTCTTAAGCATATTGACATGACAAACATGAAACGCTTTCTGTCTGGAGAACAAATTTTGCTCTCTTCACACTTAAATAAGTGGAGACAACCTCTGAAACACAACTGCCACAACAGCTCTTTTGTTTCCACTTTTTGCAAGGTGCACCAACAATCAAACACTGACTAATTCCATATAGGTTTTGCTTTTCACCTCTGGAATAACTATGAAAACGCTGCCTATGTCCTCAACAAGAGCACACTGCAACAGCAATGTCCAGTTGTGCTGTGGCCAGTCTAAAGTGGTAGCTATCTGCTCAAAATGTGAAAAATACGTATGCATCTTCTCATGGAAAGGAGGGACCAAATTAATATTTTTACCCACAACAATTTAGAGCAGTTAGAGGCAACAGAGTTATCAGTTGCTCTGCTTCCTGCTTGACCTTTTAATTTCATCTCCTTGAGTTCTCTCTCGTGCAAGCCTCAGTTTTTCATGTGTCTAGCTCATGCTGCCTGAGTTGCTTCCTCTCCTTTGCCTCAATCTCTTCTAGCTTCCTCAACTGCAGCTTTAACTCTAGCTCCCTCAGCCCTAGAGCCTAGTCTGTTGCAACTTCCTGCTTCCTGGTCTTCCTGGTCTCCCTCAGAGGACGCATGTCTGCTGATAGAACAATTCAAACTTATCATTAAGCCAAACAATTAATAATTTTTGTATGCTGTTTGTCTTTTCTTAGTGGCCTTAAACACAAACACTATCGTAGATCTCTGTGTAACATAAGAGTTGCTGAGCATCTGGGCCTTTAACAAACCTGTCCAGTTCAAATGCTATGATGGCACACAAAAATGGGCACCACTTCAACCATGCAGTGGCATGTTTCATCAACTTCAAATACACTCAGACTCCAAACTTAAAACGCGGTTACCAAAAGATGTATGAATGGTTACGCTAAGACAAAGAAAACATTCGACAAACTGTTCCCCACTAAAATACCCTGTACCACCCAATGTGCAGACTGCAAAAGCAGAGAAAGACAATAGACAAAATCCACACAAGAAAAACTCAAGCACAAACCAAAAAGGGCTGCTAAACAAGTAGACTCACACAAAAGGTACAAGGTTCAACCAAGTGGAACAGCTTTTTTTTTTTCCTTACATAAAATCCCAAATATTTTAATTACAGCTCATTCACAAAAAGCAGGCCTCACACAGGTCATCATGGGCAGCCACATGCTACTCTTCTGACAGGATTTTGACATGTCTAACCTCCTACTCTAAACTAATCCAGTTCTTCTCTACCTGTGGGCTTACTACTTTACCTTACCTTACCTTACACACATAGATGACCTGACTAACTAGAAACAAAGGACTAGGTTTGGTATCCTGGACGAGCGCCCATTATTGTGTTATGGCTAGCTCAAACACCAAACACAAACTAGGAGAGAGTTTGCTACATTAAAGTTCACTGAAATAAATGAATGAATAACTGAAAACCAGATACCTTGCACCCCAGAGGTGCTGCTGCAGCAGGGTGGAGAGAATGAAGTGGACAAGAAGGCTGGCCTATATAGACTCAGCACAGGTGTGTGCCAATCAGATGATTAACATAGTGGGGTAAGCAGGAAACACCAAAATAAAACAAGATGCAACACTGTGTATAAAAAAATATCATTAATCATTTATTGTTTTTGCATATATTGGTAAGAGGAGATTGAATTTAGAAAAGTGCAATATACTATATGGCCAAAAGTATGTAGACAATCATGCAGCTGTAGGGATCTGCTCTCATTTGGCCACAACAACATCAGTGATGTTCTCACTGATGTTGGGTGAGAAGGACTGGCTCACAGTTGGCACTCCAACTCTTATCAAAGGTGTTAGATGGAACTCAGGTCAGTGCTCTGTGCAGGCCAGTCTGATTCTTCCACATCAAACTAGTAAAAGCATTTCTTTATGGACATCTCTTCACATGGGTACAGTCATGTTGAAACAGTAAAGAACCTTGTCCACAAACTTATGGCCAAATGCTGTGGTGCTGTGTGCTATGATGCAGTTATATATTCAGCACTAACATCATGTGGCAATTTGATGCAGTCATAAAGTAGGCTTTAAAAAATTTCTTCCATTTTTGCTGCATAGAAGAGAATAGGGGAGAGGGGAGCTTGGGCATACGTTCAGCTGAGGCTGCATGTGTGTGATTAGATCCATGCTGCACCACAGCTCCTTGTGAGGTGGAGTTCCCTTCTTGTGCCCGTGCTTTGTGTTTGTGGATCAGCCCCAGGCCAACACCATGCTGACACTCTGATAAATCATTGATCTCTCGTCTGGTTTTGGTGCTGGATATTGCAGGGAGGAGCAATGACAGCAGCTCCTCTTGGTCCACTGAGATTTGACACAAGAAGTCATTAGTTTTATTTTGAGTGCAAAGTGATCAGCATATTTGCTGCGACTGGTTGGCTAAGACAGGTGTATGTGTGTGTGCGTTACTCTTTTTTTTTTTTTTTGCGTAGGTGTAAGTGCATTTGTTGGGGAGGGAAGAGGAAGAATAGGAACAGTGAAGGGGGAAAGAAATGCAGCGTGTGTGGGTGGTACCTGAGGATCCGGAGTGAAAAACCATTAAATACAAACAAAGCAGCAGGAGATGAAATTCTCAGATCAAGGATACAGGCAGTTAGAAAAAAAAGTCCTGTCCTTGTGTCATCTGTCAAGGTTACAGCCAGCTCCTTGAATGTAACCACAAGAAATACTGTTGTGACTACAACCACAATAATGAGGTTTAATGTCAAATATCAAATGTGAGTAAAATCAATTTTAGCACTTCCTTTCATGACATGCAGTGACATTCACTGTAATAAACGTAGCTGGTAAAACCTGGTGTTTTTTGGGGTGACTCGTGTTTCAAATACCTAAAAAGATTATTTAAAAAATTTTGGTTTAGCTGCCTGAAGTACCACTTTATTTTTTGGAATCTACATGAATTGCTGTAAAAATCATAGATGTGGATGGTGATTCAGAGAGAGACAGACTGACATTTTTTAGTTCATAAATTCATCATATTACAGTTAGCGTTAACTTTGAAACAACCATAAGTTTAAATATGACAGATTTTCAAGATAAAACTCAGTCTGCTCAAAACAGGCAGCTGATTATCTTGTAGTGTGTGGAGTCAGGATTCAGATCTCACACCTGCTGATAAAGCGTCAGACCAGAATTGTGATCATATTAACACTGAGCCCTCTCATAGTTGCTCAGGATTTTAAACATTTTTGTGGGGTTTAACCTACAGAGCCAATAAAATGTATTCACTCCTCTTGGAAGCTTTTAGATATTATTGTCTCACACTGAATCAAAGCAGATTTAATGTGGCCTTTTTGACACCAATCAACAGAAAAAGACCCATTAATGTAAATGTGAAAAAAGAATTCTACAAAGTAGTCTACATTAATTAAAAATGTAACCCATAAAATAAATGTCTGTTGAAATATTCACCACCTCCAAGTCAGTGTACGTTGTACCTTTGGCAGCAATTAAGGCTGTGAGCCTGTTTAGTCAGACAGGTCTCCGTCAGCTTTGCACATCTGGAGGCTGCAATTTTCCCCCATTCTCACACTCTGAGAAGTTGCATGGTGACTGTGAGTGAACAGCCTTTTTAAAGTCTGTCCACAGCTGGAAAGAGAGCTCAACTCTGACTTGACCACTCCTGGACATAAATGTGTGTTGTTTTTAAGCCATTCCTGTGAAGCTTTGGCTTGGTGTGCAGAATCGATAGATATCCCCTGAAGGACAAGAGACATTTTAGCTAACAGCACACTGTTTGTTGTTCCACAAAGTATAATTTAAAAAAGCATTAACTGCATGTCCCATAATGATAAACTTTATGAAGACTGTTTTGAGATGAGCTTGGTTGTGTAGTGTAATTTGGTATAAATTGCTGAAGACTTAATGTGGTGCTGAACTGGTTGCAGCTCAGGACCTGAGCAGAATTTTTCTCTCTCCACCCATTGACAAAACTGCATTGTACAGTCACACAACACAATGGGTCACCTGTGTGTAATGAGCTGTAAATTATTGTCATATTATGGTTTTTGATATTTTTTGTGATAATGGAAAATAATCCTTGCGACAGTGGGAAGATGGTGTAGTTAAAGATTATGTGATGGCCACAGGGCTCTAAGCAGCCATTTAATTTGCTTATGCTCAGGGCGACCTGTGCTACAACTCATCACAAACTACATGCTCATTACAGAGAGAGCAATAATAGATCTGAGAAGACATCAGCCCTGATTTTAAGTTTAATGACATGACATTGAAAATTGTTCATAGTTACAGAACTAATCCATTCACCTCTGTGGATTTACAGCTATACATTGAAATTTAAATTCTACTATGGTAGGCCTGTTTGACCTCATGGAGATAAATAAAAATGGTAATGTATTGGGTAATTACTTTTTAGCATAACTTCTCAGTAACAATAATAGTCAGTCACTGTCAGCTAAAGCCATCTTAACAGGAAGTGCTGTCA
The DNA here is from genome assembly GCA_033238685.1 of Lates japonicus. Classification (NCBI taxonomy): domain Eukaryota; kingdom Metazoa; phylum Chordata; class Actinopteri; family Centropomidae; genus Lates; species Lates japonicus. Next base: position 8,116 of record BRZM01002146.1, read on the forward strand.
CATAAAAAGGCTCTGAAGTTTTGTGGGTTTCAGTTACATCAGTGCTATATGTTTATCATTTGGTATAACCAGGTCGTTTGTAGAATTTCTGCATATACTTATGGTATAGCCTACTGCTATTTATATGAGAGGATGTTGTGTCTCTGTAATTCCCATTAATAATGCATATTAGTCAATGACATGGAGTGTGTGGGTGTGATCCTCTTGTAATTGAAAGTCATATATACATACATACATACATACACACACACACACTAGAGCCAATATCAGGGCTAAAACATTACTGTTAAGTTCCTACTGGATGGATAAACTAATTTTTGTGTAACAGGCGTCGCTCAAGTGCTGAACAGGCTGGATGGGAAACCATTTGATGATGCGGACCAGCGTCTCTTTGAGGTATTACACCTGCATTTCTACATTAAGTATCCTGTGGGAGGGGACTGGAAACTGTTATAGTTAAGTGTTTCTGTGTTTATTCTGTCCTTAGGCATTTGTGATCTTTTGTGGACTGGGCATCAACAACACCATCATGTACGACCAGGTGAAGAAGTCTTGGGCCAAGCAATCTGTGGCTTTAGATGTAAGAATACAACATCTTATTTGATTTCCTGCCTCATACCACATTTAGAAAAAGAGAATATGCAATTTGTTTTGGCAACAAATCTTTCTATCCACTATGAAAACTGTAATGCTGTTTCAGAGTGTTGACTTCGGTTGATTCTTTGCTGCTCCTGCTTTCTACTTCAGTTTCCTTGTATGTCCATTGTGTTTGTGTTAGCTTCATGCCCTCTCTCAGATGATCTGTTCTTCTATAATTTTCCTTTCCAGTCGCGCATGAAAAAAGTGCTGATCTCTCATTGTAGATAACCTTCTCACAAAGGTTTTATTGAAAATTAATGAGAGGCAGTGAAAAGCAATCTCTCATCTGCCCTGCAGTATGTAGCCATTCAGCACTACTCAGCCTTTACAGTATGTCCTTAGATTACAATAGGGAGCTTTCAGGTGTATTATAATAGTTAGCACCACTCTGTTTCAAGGTAGAAGTGGAGAACAGAGCGATAGAGCAGTTAAAGGAGAGACACGGAATGCACTAATATGTAGATGCATTGCTTCTGGCAGCACTGAATAAACATGAGCGTTTATGATCAAATAAGCAACTGCAGGTCTGTGCGAGGTATTTCTCTCAGGAAATGAAGGGAACATGGCGATGGAATCAGGGCTGACATCTCTGCTCTTGTAGACTGTTCTAGAGGCAAGCGTTAACTTCCTCATCTGGAAAATGCAGTAACACAAATGTGCAGTATTTTCAGCCGCAACCACAGTTGTACATCTCTTAGAGCCCTACTGGTTATCTTAATGATTTGAAAAATGCACTATGTCATTATTTTGCAGGTTCTGTCTTACCATGCCACTTGCTCCAAGACTGAAGTTGACAAATTCAAGGTAACAGATATTCACAGTTGCCTTCATTACATTTATCTCAGCAAAACCCATTTGTTTCTCAGTTACAGTAGTCTGGGGGATTCGCTGTTTTAACTCTGAGCTCTACACAGATATTAAAGTCACAACTCAAGACATTGTTTGTTCTTAAAGCATTATCCTTTAACAACAGTAACATTAACTCCATAGCCAAAACCTTATATATGTTATTCCTCTGTGCACTTACATTGTTGAGAACACACTGAGCCACTGGATGACATGTTCCTTAATTTCCATGAATACGGGTATTGTACTTTATTTTGAGACAATTCCACACACACCATCCTGCTACCCAGCCCAGTCTCACAACGGTTCTTGAAACAGTCATGAAATTCAATGTAGTGATTTATGTACATGGACAGGATTTTTTCTTTTTTTCCGTTATAGTAAAATATTGACTTGTAGTGCCTATTACATTTGTTTATGGTTATGTCTAGGCACTCACAGCGCTTGGTTAAGACTTATGAAAGATCATGGCCTGGTTTGACACACAAAAAAAAAAACCATTCACAGTGATAACAGACAACGTGTTTCATTTAAATTCAGCCAAAACCACAATCTTTCACTAACCTTAACCAAAGTACTTTTGTTACCTAAACGATGGGACAATGGATGCGAAACCTGGTCTCTGGTGTGACGATAGTGATCTTTGTACGCCTGCCATCCACCCCAACTACCTACTTGCGACACTGCTGCTATTAATGAGCATCAAATGTGTATTAGTTAGAGATTGACTATATGTGGTCCCTTCAATAAAACAACAAATGCAGCTGAAAGGCTAATTGCAGCTCTGAATAACTATGTTTGAAGATACTTTTTACACAGAGTAGAGTATGACGGATGATGTGGAGTCACTTCTTACACCCTAGTGACCTGGAATAGTCGAACGAGTCCTCATACATCAATGACAACATAGGTCGTTTGTCACTGCCTTCTAAAAGGGACCATGTGAATATTTTCTGATCTGGAGTTTTCTGGTGAGGATGGTGTCTTGTGTAGTTTGTACACCCTCACTATAGATTACAATTTGTGATCATCAGGTTTGCTATGGTGGTGCAGATAATTGTCGTAATATAATTTCATTACTGCTCTACCTCAGTAGATGTGCTCCTTAATGTCTTGGTTTCATAGTCAGTTCAGTTAAGACATATTAAAGAAAATAACACCATTAAAGGTGCATTATGATCCTATTAAACGCCTCAGTTTCAACAGCAATAAAGTGGACTTCTCTGATCTAAAATACAACAGTGTTTTACAGGGAGGTAAAATCCTGGAAATTTACCTCACAATGCATTTGTTTTGCTCATGGGCCCTTTAATTAAGATATACTTTCTAATTAAATAACAATATCTCATTAACTTTAATGGGAAAGAAAAAAATCCATGGCAAGAGAGGAATTATTGGCAGCCTGTCACCTAGACTTTATTCTCCAGTTCCTCCAAAGAACCACGGTAGCTTGCAAACATAAATATGGGCAGACAATTCCCCAATGAAAATAAACTAATTGTGGTATTTGAAATGGATTACTCTAATCAATAGGCACTCATTCTCAATGCATTATTTATCAAGATGAAAAAATGAAAATATCTACATTTTTAATTGATGTGACATTTCTGAAATATAGATATGACCTATTTTCCTGCACTTTCATGTGTAGGATTTTCCCCCATGGCCATTACTGTGAAGTAGGAACCCTGCTTTCCAGTGTGCTTGTGTGATCTTTCAGCCCCCTCATCTAGTGCCATGCTCTGCTTCCTGCTCCCCCCCACTTTCTTTCATAACTGCTCTACATATAGAGCCTTAGCAGTGGCAAACAAACCTGGCTGACATTTCGTAACCCGGGGCTGTGAACTAAGAGAAAGGAGAATACCTGCTTACCTGACAGGCAAACATTTGTGTGGGAAACATTGGGTTCTGGTGGCTGTCAGGCAGGAGTTGAAGAAAAAAGACAAGACAGCACTGTAGTGAAACTATAACACAAATTTGTAAGAGAGCTTTGACTCATTAGAATGAGAGAAATGCTTGCGTTATAAATGCTGACTGGGGCTACAAAGGCCGCATCTGCTCATTGTCCTCATTAGACCACAATGAAGACAGAGGACATGGATGCTTCAGTATGAATCTGGTTAATTGGAATCACGTGTTAGGCATTTTTGTTTTTGTTTGTTTAATAACGCAAAAAAAGCTGATTTATCAATGAGCTCTGAAAATAAATAACAGTGAAATTCTCCCTCATTAATGTTAACCCCCTCCAACTGAGTCCTCAGAGTGTTAATTACCATGTCTCCATATTTCCATGTATCCTCTGAAAATAGCACACCATCCTCTGACCTGTCCATCCTCCTCTGCTCTCTGAACTCACATTTTCTTTCTCTCCCTCTATGTTTTTTATCCTACCATGATGAAACAGGCTGCTAACATCCCCCTGGTTTGCGAGCTGGGCATTGATAAGCTGTCCTTTGACGATTTCTCTCTGGACGTTGACGCCATGATAACGGCCGCTCTGAGGATGTTTATGGAGCTGGGCATGGTGCAGAAATTCAAGATTGACTATGAGGTAAGAGCTCTGACTTTCTTTGTCTATTTTCCTTTGAATACTTGACTGAATTTGCCCAGAACACTGTTCCTTTGGTATCCTCGCGACGACCGCTGACCCATGTGCTCATCTCTCTCTCTGACTTCCCCTCCAGACACTGTGCAGATGGCTGCTGACTGTCAGAAAAAACTACAGAATGGTCCTCTACCACAACTGGAGACATGCCTTCAACGTCTGCCAGTGCATGTTTGCCATGCTAACGGTAACTATAAGTAGAGCAATTTGAATCAGAGACATTAATGTTACAGAGGTGACATTTGTAGCAAAGGCTCATACACTTGGATTCGCTCTTTGATGAAGCTGTCAAAGAATATGAAGATTCTTCTCCCCTGAGCAATTAAATCCAACCATTAAATCAACATTAAAAAAAGCCCGGCACATAAGGAGGAGGCTGGTAGGAGTAAAGTGTAACAAAGCAAATTTACTTATATGTTCGCTTTACTTGTTTTTTTCTATTGTTTGTTTTTTTTATTTTATGCTACTTTCTACTTTTACTCTACTACATTTCAGTTACTACACTACAACTACATTTACCTGACAGTCACATTTAACATTTAACAAGTTATTTCCCACTAAACCTCTCAGACGTTTTGGTTTCAGAGAGGTGAAACTATTCCAGATTTGATACTAGCTAAGAAAGGATACTAACTAAACAGCCTATTCTGTGCAGAGCCAAACCAGAGATGTTTGTTTAAACAGACCCCAAGAGAATTACTTCATGCAATTCCAGCAGGCCTTTACTTTATCAGGTCCTTGGGGCGACACACTCACACACACGCATGCTATTGTACAAACAGCACAGTGTAGCTCTTTTAATCAAGCACAGCATTAATGCATGGTGTCCCATCTGAATTGATTATTGGCAGAGGGAAATGAAATAGTAGTGTGTAAGCTGTTCTGGGGCCCTCCACTCTCCTGCCATGTGTTTTAATGAGAGGGCCGTGCTATCTTTGCTGCTATCCCCACAATGACCTATAGTGACTCACTCAGCACATGGCCTCCAGAACCCATTCATCCAAGCCATAAATCTCCCTGCATGACTGTTTTACTGCAGTCCCACTGGCATTTTAGGGAGATACTGTTTTTTTTCTTTTTAGGATGATGCTGCTGTTGGAGTGTTTTCCATTTTTATTCAATGTACTCTGCACAGTTTCATAGAATAAGAGAAAAACTAATGCAGCTGTGTGGTGTTCACAGTGTGTGTGTGTGTTTGTTTTCTTATTGGCCTCCTCTACTCTGTGCCAATCAGACGGCAGGCTTCCAGGAGACGCTGACAGAGGTGGAGATCTTAGCACTTATTGTAGGTTGTGTGTGCCATGACTTGGACCACAGGGGCACCAACAACGCTTTTCAGGCGAAGTAAGTGCTCCCTGTCTCTCTCTCCGTCTCTCTGTCACATATTCACATAAACATGCTCCCTCATACACACTGTTTATAGTGTATTTGATCTGATCTGACCTGCAGCTGCCTGTAGTAGTTGAGCCCAGATCAGCAAGAGTCAAGTGGCAAGTTGTATAAGGCTTATATAAGGGTCTGCTCAATGAGGAGACTGTAAACAGTGCTGACTCTGAGCACATTAAGATTGAAGTTAGTGACCTCTGCCCTCACTAAGGTTATTTAAGTAAACTGAAACCAAGATGAAAACCAGGTGGAAGGCAGACATGATCATGAGCTGAACTAGGAACATTTTTGTATTTTCATCTGCAGGCTTAAATTATTTTTCTGTTGTTGTTATTGAACGTAAGTACCTCACGAGTTGGTGCTATCCAGCTGACTGATTTGTTTTGGCCCCCATAAACACCCATTTGCAGGACCTCTTGAAATGCTGTTGTTGCCAGTCTCATCACATTAGCTGTCAAAAATACTGGTAGAGTTTCGTTTGTTAATGTTGAGCTAAATGGTCTGGATTTACATGAATGTTAACTGTCGGTTAGTTCAAAATTAGTTCAACAGCATTTTAAACTTTAAATAGAAATTTCAGTGACTATGAGGTTGTGCAGACTTTAAGGTTTCATTTTTGTGTAATATCAATAGCATATAAACATTACAGGAATTATATCCTTTAGAAAAAAAAATTAACTGAGGTCCAGAAGCATAAGTGGAACAGGTTTATTTTATAGCTTTGTTTTACTTAACCTATGAACAGCAACATTAACAGCGACTTTGCAACAACTAGTTGAAAATATTCTAGAAAAAATAAACTTTATCTTAACCATTTTCTAAGGCTGGGTAGCCTGTTGGCATTCACACACTTTTCTCAACTGTGATATTGCTGATAGCTAATTAGCTATCAAATTAATACAGCCTCACCACGTCTCTTCTGACCAAATAGTTAATTTTACCACAGACACTGAAAGCAACCTGTTGTGACAACATTAGGACTATTAGTTAGCTAGAAGAAAAAGAAAAAAAAATGTGTGTCCTCTTCAAAAAAGAGACACATTAGTAGACACTAAGATAAATTACCGGAATATAGATTCGGCATAAAAACAAACACACGTAAAAAGCATTATAAATACAGCTCACCATAACGCAGCAGCAGGCAGCATCAGCTCTTCACCAACAGTGAAAGACTTCTTAGCCTTAGCAACACGGTTAGCAACGAAGTACGATGCTCTCAGTGCAGCTACACTTGCTGCTGTGGTGGTCCTGAAGACTTGCTTCTGTCCTTCTTGTTCACGTTTTTCTTTTTCAAAGAACTTGAGTTCTGGCTTGTCTTTTAATGCAGGGTGCTTTGTCTCCATGCGTCGAAGCAGTTTTGAAAGCTTCACTGTCTCGTTTGATAGCCTGTTGCCGCATATTGTGTATAGGGGGCCTGGAGCATGTGAATCACCTGCCGCGATAAAGCTGTATACTAAGTAGGACTCCTGGTATTTCCCACTAAACTTTGTTTTTCTTGGCAGTCTTAGGCTTTTCTGCTGTCTCATCATTGGGCCTTTTCCCCCTTTCAAAGACATTTGTTTTGTTTTTTTCTCATTTTAACTAGTTGGCTAACTGGCTTAATTTACCAGGCATCACCGCCATGACAGACAGATGAGTGTCAAGCGGTATCAGGAGGCACAGACGGATGTGATGGGAAGAGGTTCCGGTCATTTTTCAAAATAAAACACCGCGCAGACTACAATAGTCAACATAAAATAATATAAATTATTCACTCTTTCTGTGCGGCCCGGTACCAAATGATCCACGGCAGCGCTCACTCTCAAACACACTCTAAAGCTAAAAGCCAGTAATTTTATGTAAGAGTCATTGACTCATATTAAATTCAATGTGCTGGGGTACAGAGCTTTCTGACTCTAATACTAAAACTTGAACAGAAACTAACATAAATTGATCATTTGAAAGAAACTCATACAATTCAGCACACCAGGGCTATATGCATTCATTTTAACTATATTTTTTACTGTGGAAATGACAGACAAACTTAAACCAAAATAAAAACTGAAGGCAGTACTAAAATATAATAAAAAACTACTGTAATATCCCAATCTTTAAAAACCTCGACCCACATGCCTCACCTTTAATACACGAGCTTCAGTTCTGGTATTTTTTCCTCCACATTAAATTATGTTCATGGTTGAATTTCAGCTGCAGTTTAGGTTATGGCTCTCCAGCTTCTTTTATTATTGAGCCATAAGTTGGCGACAGCGTGCAGAGTGAATTGGTGAGGGAATTACAAAAGACTCAACGGCAGACTTTGTTTCTTAGTATGTGTTGAATGCTGATTATGTTATCCCTCTTCTTGATCCCTGTGTGTGTGTTGTGCCTGTGTGTGTCTCTTTGTGTGTGTGTGTGTGTGTGTGTGTGTTTGTCAGACGGGTTCAGCCCTTGCTCTGCTTTATGGGACCTCTGCTACATTGGAGCACCACCACTTCAACCATGCTGTTATGATCCTACAGAGCGAGGTGCACTATGTTCCAGTATCTGCTGCAATGCAGTTACCATGAAGATTCTGCAAATGCCTACCACTGCATGTTGTATTTGTGCAATTTTATTTTATGATTCTAAATGCCATTTACAGCAGAGTTCTTAACCCTTTAACACCCCTACACCAACATATTTCCAAGGTTCAGGTTGTTTACTCTGCCGTATTTTGTGTTTAAATTAGTTTCATGACAGAGCTTTGTTTTCTATAATGACAGCAAATAGTCAGTCAGAAATTTTTCAAAAGCTCAAAATGGTTCACTTCCATCAGGTGTCCCAGTGAGTCATTACATTGAGACAACATACACAATACCAGGACCCTCGATCTAGCTCACCAAAACGAAAAATTTAATGTTAATGTCACTAACTAACGCCAAAAATGGCTGCTGTGAGAAAAATCTATTACTCTGCAGGTGGAACAAGATTAAAGTTGTGTACTTAAAGGAATAGTTTGACATTTTGGGCTGTCTTGCTAAGAGATGAATGGCCTGTTAGCTTAGCTTAGCACAAAGACTGGAAACAGGGATAAACAGCTAGCCTGTATCTGTCCACAGGTTAAAAAAAAATCTGACTTTATCTGTAAATCTTGCTTATTTCATCCAAAAAAAATACCAAAGGGTAAAACTGAGAAATTGTGGTTTTCCTGGATGTTATGTGCTGCACAGATTTTATGTCGAGGCAGTGACTTCCCTGTCACCATGAGGCTGGCAGCCTACCAGCTGTTTCCTCCTGTTTCCAGTCTTATGCTGCTGGTGGTGGATTCATCTTTAACAGGCAGATATGAGAGTGATGTTGATCTTCTCATCTGACTCTCAGCAAGAAAACAAATGAGCTTATTTCGCAAAATGTCTAAATATAATGTAACTTGTGCCTCTATTGTACCATTACAAAACCCTTGACTGGTTAATATGAGTACAGTTACTCCCCTTTGAGGACATGCATGCCACCTGTCCAGAATCAAAGTCATACAGAAGTCTTTCATACCATGTCTCTCTCTCTATTTTTAACCATGTAAATTAAACAAAATATTGAAGTCCACTTTTCTTTAACAAAATTACCAACTGAGCCTGAAGGTAACCATGTGGCGCCTCTATGTCTGCTGTATATGAGCAGGTAAACAAATAGCTCATGCTGCCCTCAAATCAATGTAATTACAGAGGCGATAGATTTGGTGGTAATTGGTTGAGAGAGACATTTTACCAGGTGACTGGGTTTGCATGAAGTCGTAATTAAAGACGTTTTGAGGGAGCCGCTGAGACGAGGCTTAGCAGGGTAGGTTCCAGTGGCTTCATTATCATGGTGCTGACAACACAGTAAGCTGACAAATGTTTGCTTGGAATATCATAATGGTTTCTGTTGATACTGGTGTTGAACTACCGCTGTCGTATTAGCATATAAATGAATAGTGTGGCTAATTCAAGTAGAAGAGAAAGCTCACGATTCAATCCCGCCAGCCCGCACGAACCATTAATTAAAATATAAACTTTTAAACGTCACTCACTCCCTTTGTACCTCTCATTCTCACTTCCCTATTTTTCTTGCCTCCCTCCTTCATCCGCTCCAATTGTGACAGAATGAGAGAAGTCGTATGTGTCTCTGCTGTTACATAGTTGAATATTTCATGAGCTGATGAAGGGTGTGCTGAGCCAGTCTTTGGACTCAAATTGTCAGCGTTTAAAGAGGGAAACAGTGGTCATCCAGTTTTAAAGCTCTAGTTTATTTTTTGAGGGTCATTATCATGTTGTCATTCTGGTCCTTCTCTGTTATTACCTCTTCATCTTCCATTTTCTCCACAGACAGACTCTCCATCCTCTAGAGGAAAGTGTCTAAGTGGTGAATGAATGTATAATACATGATGGGGGGAGGCCTGTTTTAATGATAGAGAGCCTCAAGTGAGAGATGTTGCTTACTTATTAAGAGCTGCTTGGGAGCTGCTGGCTTCCCTCCTGCCCAGCAGAGATCCATTCAGTTTTATGATTGCCTTTAAAAAAAAAAAAAAAAAAAAAAAAAAAAAACATCATAATGGTTTAATTGTGCATTCAGGCCTTTTCTAAGAAATACTCTTTGATATGTTGGAAATGCAAAATGACCCTCTGGTTTTCTCATGCACTATTCCATATGTAATACACACTCAGTATGTTACTGTATAGTGAGCAGTTAGGTGAGATTGTAGCCACGTATGAATCACTGTCATTTTGCATCATCACTGACAGCTGTAGTGTTGTATGACTGTAATTTTCATGCCTATTAAATGTGACACATTGCACTATGGGATTGTAAGCAGAAAGTAGTGTGCATGCTTTGGACACTATAACAGACTATATAGTAAATAGGGAGTGATTTTGGGCACAGCCCTGGTATTATGCATGGTAGCTCACTCACACACTGTTTTGGCCCAATGGGACACTTGAATAGAACATGGCCATTTTAGTAACACCTTTTCTTTCCCCACCATGATGAGTGAAAATGTCTTTAAAAAAAAGGCCTTATAAACTAAAACCAGAGCTGGCTTCAACAGCTCAATCTGATGTTCCACCTAAGGAAAACCTCCACTGAGCTACAGAATGATTACTTCAAAAGGAAAGTTATTTTCTGGGGGGAAGATGGCAGCTATTAAACAGTCCTATCATGATTTAATTGGTCAGAAACTTTACTAATCACAAGGAAAGAGAAGCTTATTTTTAATTTTCCTTTCATAAAATCATTTACATTGCATGGTAATAAGTCAGTGGACGGACTTCCTGAGTCATTTACCTGTTAGTCCTGAATATTCTTATAAAGCAAACTGTGAGTAAAGCTGGATGACGGGTGGATTATTTTAGGCGGGTAATTGAGAATAAAAATCAAATAATGATGATTAATGATTAATGATCTATGAGAAGATGATAACAGCAGTCTAATAGAACAGTCAAGCTGTTACTGAATGATATTAAATAATTAAATAACTATGAAAAAGGGCCTGAAATAAAGCTGTATAATAGGTAATGTGGACCTTTTGTTAAATACATGTTACCCATGCTGAGTGTAATCAATAATTCATCCAGGGACTGTAACCTGTTATTGCAGGCTCTTTGAGCAAAGTTGGAAAAATTACATTTCCTCAGAAATTCTTCATCATGTCATCTCTGTATCTGTCTCCACAGGGTCACAATATCTTCTCCAACCTCTCGTCCACAGAGTACAGCAACCTCATGCAGCTGTTGAAACAGTCAATTCTGGCCACAGACCTCACACTTTACTTTGAGTATGTTCTGCTCAACACACACCGTTAAATCTCCTGTTTGCAAGACTCCCACTGTGTCTATTTTACACTGAAACACACCAACAGCTACTCAGCCTCTCAACAGTGTTTACTGTAGGTTCTTTAGCCTTCTTTTAGGTAACACCGCCCCCTTGTGGATTTTATGTATTTTACACCTGTATATACAGATGTTGTCTATTATATCATCAGGAACAGAAACACCTTTTTTGAGCTGGTCAGCAATGGAGAGTACAACTGGAACGTGAAGGCTCATAGAGACATGTGCAGGTAATGCACCTAAGATTTTTTTGTACTCATAAATATATAAATAAATACCAGATAAAATACAACTGTTTATCTGATCTCCTCTCAGATCCATGATGATGACAGCGTGTGATCTTGGTGCTGTCACTAAACCCTGGGAAATATCAAGAAAGGTGAGAAATATACATAAAATCTCTCTATAAGTAAAAAGTCTGCATCTGTTCTAGCATCTGAGCTGAAATGATCAACTGAAAGTTGATTGAGGACTATTTTGATTATCAATTGTTTTTGAAAGTAACTTCTCAAGAAAAAATACCACAAAATTCCCCAGTTCCAGTCTTAAAATTGTGGGGATTTGCTGCTATTCTTTCTAGTCTCACATGATTAGAAGCAGAATATATTTGGTTTTGGACAAAACAAGCAAATTTGGTACCATCATCTTGGACTTTGTGAAATTACAACAGGCATTTCCCTTAATTTTCTGACATTTTATAGTTCAAACAATTAATTGACAAATTGAGAACATAATTGGCAGATAAAATGATAATGATAATAAGACTTAGTTGCAGTCCTAAATCAATCTTTTCTGTCTTTTCAGGTGGCAGAGTTGGTGACCAGCGAGTTCTTCGAGCAGGGCGACAGAGAGAGATCGGAGCTGAAGCTCACGCCCTCTGTGAGTACATCGAAACCATCTCTGGTTCAGTGCTTTTTGCAGTTTGGTTCACCTCCATGACCTCCACAAGCTGATGATGCTGAAGATATATTTTCTCAACAGTTCCAAACATACTGACTGCGTAGGAAACATGAGAGCTGGTGTAGAGAAAAAGTGTATTGTCAGCTTGACTGCTCCACTGCCTCGCTGCTGTGCCAAGAGCAAAAACTGTGGACCATGTAACAATCATTCTTAAAAAGAAAAAAAAACCTCCTGCACAGGATTCAAAGCAAATACTGACCTTTCTGTTCATTCAGCTGTAAACACAGGAAGCTTTTTGGTGTATTTTAGCTCTACTAACGAGAAAATAAACATCTTTACTTTTCTCATACAGGTGTGAAAATAGCATAATAATAATAATAATAACAGCAGCCTAATTCATTACATGCTAATACCGTCCTCAAAGCCACAGCAGAGGAGTACTGTCTGTTTGATTGAGGAGCTTTGAAGGCTGAACTGTGTTGCAAGTTCTTAAAGCGGGGGGAGGGAGACAACAGCTTTCTGCGTGCAATTAATGGCTGTTGACTAATCGAGCCAGGCCACATTGCCTCCCCTGTGAAATAACTAATGCAGTAGCCTCTGGTCTGCCACTTGTGTCAAACCTTTACCGCTCTGTGTGTGGGTGTTGGAAATTAAATATTAACTTCTAAGTCGTAGCCCAGTAACTATCTCTGAAGCACAGCCTCAGTGGAGCCTCTTAAGTTCAGGCTGCAAAAGAATGAAGGAGAATAGAAAATGTACATGACTTAAACTCAGTTGTTTTGAGAGCTGAGGGAGATTTTTTTTTTTAACCAAAGCAGTAAGAGCAGCACTTTAGGGACTGTAAGCCTGACTTGTAGCCTTACAGTAAGCAGAATCGTATGTCTCTTTTGTTTCTCCAGTGAGCGCACAAATGTAGCTGTAAATAAATTCTGTCTGTTTTGTTTCAGGCCATCTTTGATCGGAACAGGAAGGACGAGTTGCCAGGGCTTCAACTGGAGTGGATTGATGGAATTTGTGCGCCGCTGTACGAGGTATCGCTCGGACCTTCACCGCTCTCTGGCCTTCGCTGTGTCGTGCTTGTCACACATCCGCCTCTGACATCAGTAGTCGCTGTCCTTCCTCAGCTATTGTACCACTACCCCCCACCCCCACTGATGCCAGCAATGAACCTGTCACCAACAAATGTGACTTTCTTTGCAGCCAGATTTCTCATTGGAAAAAAAAAAAAAAGAAATGCGTTTTTTTTATATTGAAAGCTCTGAAACAACTTCAAGGTTTCATCCTGTTCTTTTGAGCATAGAAGAATGAGTGTGCACTTTCTGACTGCAAGAAAAGCTCCAGAGGTAGTGGAGTGTGTGAATAGAGTTGTGATGTTAGTCAGGTTAAATCTCCTCAGTAAGACAGTGTACTTTGGGCTTCACTGCACAGTAATGAAATAAGGACTGACTATTGACTGCATGCTTTTCTTCTGAGATGCACACAGAAAAACAGGCTGGTTTTATTGTGAGATCCCAGCAGAGCAAACATTAGGGTCAGCGTTAGGGCTATAGTGATTATCTTCGAGGGATTTAATGGAAATCTATATAGTGTCCTTGCTGGTATAGTAATGTGTGTGTGTGTGTGTGTGTGTGTGTGTGTGTTTCCGACTGACGTCAAGAGAGATTCACCTGCCCCTCCCACTGCCGGCAGCAGTGGCTGTGTGGGAGGAAAATGAAGGCTGAGTTACTGAGGAGATCAGGTCTGTTAAGTGATGAGGCGTGTTGAAGGCAAATTCATGAAAGTCCAACAGAAGAGGAGTTGTGAAAGGAGTCAGGAATAAAACAGTTCATTCATTCTTGCAGCACTGGGTGATGGCTCTGCTTTTGTACTGTTAGGCCTCCTTCCTTTTTACTGTCATATTAAACACATTACTCTTAGTCACCATGAATGGAAAACAAACAATAGCTCATCTTCACATCTATTGAATTATCCCAGGATCAGCATCAAAAGTTAGAGCAGGCTAATCTGCACTAGGCTCTGGTTTCACCATTGTTACTGTCTGTGTAGTGTAGATAAAAAGCATCAAAGTGGTGTGTGTGTGTGTGTGTGTGTTGTCTGCGTGGGGGGTTTGTCTTCACACTGCCTTGTGTAAAGGCTGATGTTTGGAGAATGCAGATATGGAGCTCACGATCATGCTGCTGCCAATTAAACTTGCAAGGGGGAGAACATAGGAAGTTCAGAGGCGGCAGGGTTTTTGTCCGTGGGCGGAAGAGATCTCGTTCTTGATCTCGCTGATCTCCTTCTCCTGGTGGTGGCTCGCTACTTTGTGGAATATTAATCCCCCATTATATAACCTTCCATCTTTATACCCTACCATATGACAGTCTCTCTCTCTCTCTCTCTCCTTCCTCTGAGTCTACCTCAGTGGAATAATGATGCTGTGCAAACCAGTGACAAAGTCCCACGGAGGGTATATACTGCAGAGAAAGACGGAAATTGTTCTCCTCTAGAAAATCCTCTTCTTTTAACCCACAGACGAGACAAATCCATAAAGGTTTAGACGATCAGTGCTTGGTTTTTGTACTTTTTGAAAATGACAGTTGCATGTAGGCCATATGCTATCACATCTCATTTGCAGCCCTGGTGTAAGTGCACCAAGGCTGCAAATGATACTTTTCTTTAGTAGTATCTAAAAATTTAATAAATAGTTTATAACACCTTGTAATGTAGTTATAAGCAGATAAAAGTGTATAAACAGATAATAAATGATAAACAGTATGAGTAAGTATAAGAACTGTTGTACTAATATAAAATATGCATTCAGAGGAGAAGTTATAATTTTTGACATATTAAACACTTGAAAATGTCCTTAAATCTGCTACAACTACATTATAATGTGTTATAAATATCTATTATTACTGGAGTTTACATGTTCTCCCTGTACCTGCGTGGCTTCTCTCCAGATACTCCAGCTTCCTCCCACAGTCCAAAGACATGCAGGTTAGAATTAATTGGTTGGCCATGAATGTGAATGGTTGTGTTGAATGGTGGTGAAAGGGCGTACCCTGCCTCTCGCCCAATGTCAGCTAAATAAGCTAATGTCAGCAGCACATAAAACATTAAACATAGAGGTTAACAAACACATTCTTATACATATACATATTCCAAGACATTGAGTAAAATGTTACTAGTTATCACTTATTCTTATTGGACTGCCAGTGACATCCTTTGTGTCTGATAATATGTTCTTCAAGCTCAGGTTGATGTCTTTAAATAACTCATTTTGTTTGATCAACAGTCCAAAACCCCAAATCACAGATATACAGTTTCAGACAGAGCAAATTCTCCCACTTGAGAAACTGGAATCAGAGACTGTTTCTTGTCTCTGACTTCTTTACTAAAAAATAACCACAGCAATTATTCAATTGTCAAAAAAGTTAGCAAACAACAAATCATTTCAATTCTGCACTACTGTGCAGTGCACACATTTTAACCAAATGTGGTCTGAAACTCAGAAAAGTAGGAGCAGAGCTGAAGCAGCCTGACTCCAGAAATGTGCACTGACTTTATCTCATATAATACAAATGGAAATCCATGTTGTGCTAATGTTGCTCTGGATCGCAGGTGAACAGTTTCTTAATTAGCAGCACACATATTCCAGCAATCACAGTGTTATGAATTATTATATTATTACAAATTATGAATTCCCCAAGAACAAACATGAGGGGACAGCTGTTTATCTTTAATAAATAAAGTAGTCTTGATGTCTGAACTTGGCCACATTAGAGAGCTTTGTTCCAGTCAACCACCTACACAAATGTTTTAATTGTTCACATGAATTAGTGAACACACCCTCTGAATATAAATGCATTGCAAATGCTGCTGCATTTAAAGTTCAGTTAATTGGCAGCTGTGATTAGTTATGTTTTCCCAAAGTGTTACAACAGATTTGATTTCCCTTTCATGCATAGAACACACAATCCCCAGTGTAGGCGTACAGTTCTTATTTGGCTTTTTTTTTTTTTTTTTACAATGGCTACCCATTCAACTCCTATACATGTGTGTGAATAAATAAAAGATTTCTTTGTTTCGAATGCGGGACCCATGTTAGATTTCCATATGAAACAGGGTTAACGAAACAATAAGTAATTACATGGTCTTCCTTGGAAATCCAATAGACACAGAAGACACAGTTAGCAGAACAGAGGGAACAAAATCCCCTGTCTCTCAGGTAATTTATTAAAATGGTGGATGACAGCTTTTACAACGCTGCCACTTACACTTCACAGAAAAATGACAAAGGAAACTAATCTCAGTCATACATGTGCCTCTAATCTTAAAAGAGCAGCCATTTAACGGACTGCCGCTATCAACTGACTGTATGTCGCTGTTGTTTTGTTTCATTTATTTCATCCATATATTGCATTTGATGAATAATGTGCTGTTTCCTGAATCCTCAGTTTCCTCTCCCCATTTAGCTGCAAAAAATGTTGTTTCTTGTACAATGAGAAAGATTTTTTTCTACTGACTTTGATGATTCACTAACTTTTCCTATAATGCCACCATGAGGTTTACATCTGTGGCTTTGAGTGAAATATCACTGCAACTGTTGGGATGCTTTGCCATGAAATTGTATTATTAATTTTATTCGATGACTTTGCCTCAAGCACCACCATTAGGTCAAATTTTTTAAATTGTCCAGTACTTACGCTAATGACTAAATACTTGTGAACTATTATTTATTTAATTTTTAGCATTTAAAACTATAAACAACAAACACTATATCATAGATGTTTGCAGATGTAAGTGTTTATTCTCCTCTTTCTTCCCCTCTCTTTCTCCCCAGACTCTGGTCAAGTTGAATCCCAAACTTCAGCCCATGGTTGACATGATCAAAGCGAACAGGGCCAAGTGGGAGGAACTGAATAAGAAGAGACAATGTGGCCAGAGCGTTTCTGCACCCGCGAGCCCATGCAGCGGCGACAGCACAGAAACCAGTGGCTGCACCGTGGCCAAAACTGGCAGCACACCCTGCTGCAGCGGCGATGCTGATGGCACAACACCTAAACCTGTTAGTTAGCTTCTGTTGCCACCTCCGGGCTGATCACTTAGGCTTATTTCCTCTTAAATGCAGCCTGCAACAGAGGCAGTGCAGTGCATGCAGAGATTCTTGGGCTCTGCTCCTCTTTGCTTTTGCTACTAGAGATGAGCTTTAGACTTGAGTGCGGCGCTATCATAGGGGTTTTTCTGCTCCCTTCAGTCTCCCTGTGCTGAAGGCTGACAGAGCTGTGTTTGGCAGGCTTGTCAGAGCAGCTACAAATCAGCTGATGACACCATGTCAGAAAGGAAACTTAAACCACTGTGTCAACATGTCAACCAGTGAACTGACACTAACTATTCGGGGCATTGCACAGATTTTCAGCACAACAAGAAGGCATGAAGAATATTGGAGAGGTGTGTTTGTCTCTGCCGTGGTTGGTTTTGCTCTCGGTACCTCCTCGTTGCTCGCATTTTGTCCGGGGTAACAGAGATATTTTTTTGTAAATTTGTACATAGGCTATTGAGTTATTTACAAGTGCTCTGAGCTCTGGATTGTAATGTGGCTGTAGAGTTGCTGAAGGATAAAGGGGTGCAGGACCTGTGACAGTGCTTGCAATGCAAATTGAGTGCTCCACTCTCTCCCCTCCTGTGCCTTGTTTTAAGATCCTAATGAAAAATGCATGGCCTCCTCACAGAGATTCTTAGATAGTATGGAAACCCATGTTGAACCACTATGTATTTTTGCCAGAATTTGTAAAACCAATGACTGTAGTTTTGTCTTGACCCCATGTTTAGCCACAAAGCATTAACATTATATACAAGAAATCTACTTTGCCCAATTTTATAAATGCAGGGTCTCACTTGTCACACACACAAACACACACACAATGTGCCTTGATAAAGTTGTTCTGGTATCACATGAATTTCTGCAGAAAAAATCCTTTCATCTACTGATTTAACACTGACAGCTCAAACATAAAGCATAGTAATATAACTCATTATGAAACTACATTTAAGGGAATGATCAAAATTTTCAGAAATACAGTGGTGGAGAGTCAGATAAGATCAGTCCCACGCTTTCTATCCATAACACGTGAAGCTACAGTCAGCAGCCAGTTAGCTTAGCTTAGCATAGCATAAAGCCTGGCAACAGGAGGAAACAGCTAGCCCAGCTCCGTCCAAAGGAAATAAAATCAATCTACCAGTAACTCTGAAGCTCATTAAGACTTCATCTTGCAGGATTTTGTTGCCGTTGGACAGAGGCAGGCTAGTTTCTCCAACTGTTGGCTAGTTGTAGCCATGTAAAAGGGTACAGATATGAGACTTCTCATTTCATCATACCTCTCCCCAGAAAGTGAAGTGCATTTCCTAAAATGTCAGAGTTTTGCTTTAATTTAATTTTTAGCCTTTTCTCAAAGCTCACAAATGCTACTTAAAGAAGATACGGAGAGTGCTGAAGTGCCCATGTAGTCACAAGGTATTACTTTAAAAATTTTTTGGGGGGGTGGAGGGGGCTTATGAGTTGTGTTGTAGCTTTGTTGCTTGGAGGTGGAGTTTAAAATGTGACTGTGCACTTTGTGTGGCATTGATCTGTGTGCTTTACTGTATTTTAGTTGAGGAGCTGAATTGAAGTCAAGCTG
The DNA here is from genome assembly GCA_033238685.1 of Lates japonicus. Classification (NCBI taxonomy): domain Eukaryota; kingdom Metazoa; phylum Chordata; class Actinopteri; family Centropomidae; genus Lates; species Lates japonicus. The sequence goes on from BRZM01002146.1 coordinate 26,973, forward strand.
AAGAATTTTGAATTGCATGTTTTATGCAGTATTAAATTCAACCACTTGCTGAGGATGTAGCAAACGTGAGCCAACAAATACCTCGTATTTTGAACTTCATCAGTAAACACATTATCTCATCGAAAATGCATGACTTAAATTCTCTTCTATTGCATCATGTTACGTGAATTATGAATATCGCTGTTCTATTTTTCTATTAGGTCTCCAAATGTGGCTGACTTCTACTCGTCTTTTTTGCAGTGTTATGTGCTTCTTACATTTCTTCTTCCCTCTCTCAGTTTGGACTCTGAAATTTATGTATGGTGGGCTAAACTGAAAGAAACCTAAGGCATGAAAAGGCAAATGTGCAATGTTTCTGTTCAGAGTTTAAATAAAAATATGCTGCTACATGTGCTCTGATTTATTCTGATATCATAACTATAATATATTATTTAATATATAATACTGTTAAAATTGGCTCACAAACCACATGCACTTAAAAACATCAATAGTAACATTTCAATAATACAACATGTACCGGTAAAACATTCGCAGGAGGCATTTTTCTGCATCATGGGTAATTTTTACTTGATACTTTGAGTTAATTCTGCCAGTAATACTTTTACTAAAGTGACACTGTCACAGTAGGCCTTTTATTGTAATGGGGTATTAGCATCACCCACTATTGCTACCTTACTTTACCTAATTTTTTTTACTTTACTTTAGAGCTCTAACTCTTCCTCCACTACTGATTCTGCCTCCCAGTTTACACAGTATTTCTTCTAGTACAGTGCTGACCTCATGTGGACAAAAGTATCTTTACACACAAACTGCATCTGAATGAAATACTGCAGGTATAAGCACATTTCATTGGC
>BRZM01002147.1:0-18776 GCA_033238685.1 Lates japonicus
CACACACACACACACACACAAGACAGAGTTCAACAAAGAGGTTATGACGGGGAGAAAAAGCACACATTTGAGATGCACAAACAATTAAATATTATTTGTCACTAAAGAGAAACCATGTATTGATCTAAGTGTAGAGTGTTCAATAACGCAGACCGACACACACAACGATAGCATGACGACTCCTTCTGCAGAAAAAGACACAGAACTAGAAAGAGGCAAAGCAGGAGATCTGACAAACATCTTGACCACATGACTCTAACCACTCCACTTCCTTTAGATGTTTCTCTTGATTTTTGTCACACTAAAACACACACACAAGCACACACACACAAATAAAAAAAAAGAAGAAAAAAACAACAACACACACACTCACACACTCAACACTCCTCCCACATTCGGGCATTTTCAACACTGTGAGAGAAGTTTTCCACTCTGTGTGAGAAGAAAGTTTTTCTGTCTCAACCCAAACAAATATAAATAAAAGCGTGACAAATGATGTGAGAAGCTGCCTGCTGTAGTAAACTGCTGCAAGCTTTGTTGTTCACCACATCTTAGCTTCATTTCCTCTACTTTTCAGCCAATTTCTTTTTTGATATTAGCAAGTATTTAGCCCCTTCATGCACCCCAACTTTGCAGACATGCATAAAATGATAAACAAATATTTCCAGTTGATGTAATGGTCCCGCCATCGCATCGTCCATCCATTTAACCGTCCATCCATCCTACCATACCTGGTAGCCCTGACTCCTCCTTCCCAGCCACATGCTTGAGTCTTCCTGGGGGGGAGGGACCCCAAGGTATTCCCAGACCAGGTGGGATGTGTTTTTCCTCCAGCATGTTCTGGATCTGGATTATTCCCCACAGGAGTCATCCAGTATCAGTCATCCAAATCAGACGCCTCAACCATCTCAACTGGAAACAACTTGCAATGGATGGAATTACGCCCTTCCAGATGCCCCAACACCCTGCAAAGGGACCTAATTTCTGCAATATTAACTCACAGCTACATGTATCTGTGAGTCAATTTCCTGCTCTTTACTTATGGACAAGAACCAAGACATTTAAACACGCTCACATGGGGCAGCAACTTGCTCTCAACTCAAGAGGAGGCCGCTCTGGCAGAGTATCGCATCCCTACACTGTTTCACAATCCAATTAAGCCGGTAAAAACAACATTAACTGCAAAAGCAAAGAGACAATCCTGAGTTCACCACACAGTATATCCTCCACTGCTCAGCTTCCCTTTGAGATTTTGTCTTCAATAACTCGCCAACAAAAATGATAACAAAGCAAAACCCACTAAGTCCATGCAGTATTTCTAGAATGATTAACCCATTACCCCTCAAGTATCCTTGGTTAGACAAAACAGTGGGTCCACTGTTCCACAACAAGAATGGTATCAGCATTGCTCCTCCTGAATTTAAGGTCCTACAAACAGCTGGAGCCACCTCTCAGGCACAGATTTCTTAATGCAAACATATTCACCAAGATGGATCTGGTCTATGAACTTGCAGATTCTACACACAATGTGAGGTTTTGCAAGTGTAAATCTGCACATGAATCATATCATATTATCTCATGTATTATATTGTTGGACATAACACCAACAATCGAGACCAGAAACCAGTAACATAAAAGAAAAAATGGAACAGAAATGTCTTTGTCTTGTCTAACCACACCCATCATAGGTGTAGACAAACTTAAGAAAAAAAAATCTCCTGTATGTAGTCTACAATATCTGAGAAGTTGTAGTTCTTTGAAGCCTTTAGTTATATTTACACCAAGCGCTTTCCTTGGAAATGTGTGGGTTTTAACTAGGTTGAATCTCTCTATGACTCACTGTATTCCTGACAAGAGTCATTACTGCTGACTATGACTAAACACTGGTTTTCTACTCAGTCCTAATCCCTCATGCCCACTTTCACGCACGTGTGGTGTATGAGGACTATTAATTAGGAAGCTAAATTATATACAGAAAGACTGAATGTAGCTGGAAACTCTATGGACAGTGACCAGTGTAAAAACCGACAAAAAGCTTCAGAATAATCCTCCATTTTATTGTGGTTACAGAAACTAGCGTAAACACTGATGACGCTTTTTCTGAAGAGAGTGGAAAGCTGTGGCATGATCCAGGTTTCTGATCACTAGATGTCATTTAGGTTTTACTGATCCTGATTCTGCTCTTTGATTCATGTTACTGTCATATTATTTCATACTTTCATAGTGTTTTCATTTAGTTTCTGTCCAAGCACCTCACTATGATTTCCCAAGACTGTATGTGTTTTTAACACCAGTCAACTCAGCCGTAACTGAACACCTCACCTCAGCAGCGTCAGTTCTACATCCAACCTCCTGAATTATAGAGGCACCACAAGAGACACATTTTTAAAAGTGCAACACAGAGCTTCTAGGTGATGTCATAAAATGATCCAGGTTTTTTATTTTAGACTGTGACAGCTGAGCTAGCCAACAGTTACATGTGGATGAAAAACTTGCCAGCCTATCTGGTTAGGGGGGTCTGCACTGGGAGTGGCTACAGGTCAAAGGTTAAGAATAACATCGGCTGCATCTAACAAAGCACAAAAACTTGGATGCAGACAATGAAAATGGCCACAAAAGCAAGGCAGCTTTGTTTGTTTTACTTTACTCTGCACCCTTATTAAATGAACCCGCACTGACAATATAAAGATCTATTTTTGCCAGGTATATTTAGGCAATATAGTGCAATTAGTATTTAAAAAAATATATATTTTCAATGCTGACATGGTGTATTGAAAACCTTTGGGTTTTGGACCACCGGCTGGACAACAGAGGACATCTCACTCTGGGTTCCGGAAAATTATGAGTATTTCTCACTATTTACTGAAATAGTTACTGCCCCTAATCTGAACATAACTGATCCCCTTGGTGACGTCTATGGTGGTGACAGACATGGCAGCTGGAAAATCAAGAATCTCTCGCAACCATGCAGACCTCTGTTTCGTCAAGCTCAGAGGTTGGGACAAATTTAAGCAAAGGACAGTCACACTGGGTTGTCATTACATTTCATACCAAGAACATTATGCCAACCAACAGGAGATACTGTTTCAAGAGGGATTTTCGAAAGCAGAGCCAAGTGGATGGCTGCTTGAGGGTTTACAGATGTTTCACTATCTCAATTTTCCTACAAAACCTCCTTCACATCGCTTTTGGCTGTGCAAGTTAGAGATCTGGTGATGCAAAATTAGACAGAGCGGAGGACAAGTTCAGGCAGGTCAGCAGAGAGAAACTAAAAAGCAGAACCTTTGTGGCAAAAAAGCCACAGAAGTTTGAGTAATCTTGTTTAATGAACCACAGGAGACAAACAGAAGAACATCTACTGTCACGCTTTACCATCTATCAAACTTTTACAATCTGTCTGGTTAAAACAAATGGATTTGTTACATGATATTCACACCATATACACATGTGGTGAACACACATTCATCTTATGAATACACAAGCATTCATGTGCACCCACGCTCACATCTATATCCATTACATAACTCAGTCAGTCACTTCAAGGCATAATTTCTAGGTTTCATGAAACTCAATCCCTGGAAAGAGGAAAAGATTTGACTTTGTGGGTGAGATACAAAGACTGTTATGACGTAAAATGAAACTAAAGTCTTGCCTGTCTCTGAAAAGAGATAATCTTAGCTTCAAATACTGGTGTGAGCAGAGGCTGACAGGCCATCTGGAAGTTCTGCAGAATTCTACGGTTGGTCGCTACTTCCAGGTCATGCACAGGTTGTCCACCTGGCCCAACTAAAACATCAACAAGAGAGGAAGCTGGAGGGAGCAGATGTCACTTCAGTTTTATCAGGGCTGCAAATTCTTACATTAGAGAAGCTGGAACTAGAGAATTTTGGCTTTGAAAAATGCATGCTGTTTATTATCAAACAGCGGCAGATTAATTTTCTGTGGACTGACTGAATCAATTAATTGGCTAATCATTTTAGCCCTAAATTTTATTGCCAAGGTTTCAATTTTGCAGTCAATCAAAGCTTTTCTACCACTAAAAGTTATGTCCTTTAAATTGATTCACATGGTGAATGTTTTATGATCGTTTTGGTTGAGGAAGGCCTCTGGGTTGTCATAAAAATGAAAAACTCAAATAAGCATGGAATAACGCAGTGTGCATTTTGGAAGTATAACATGATCATCTGCAACCAAACTTTCTACCAGAAAAATAGCCCCAATGAAAGTTCTGCACCGTGACGTCTGCATATTTTCCTGAAGAACTGGGACATTGTTTCTGGAGAGACACACTGTTGTTGAAATGTAATTTTTCAATGCTTCAAGCAGCACAGATCGAATTTGATTCACCTTGATCATGCTGCGTTAGCAGCAGGAATCACAAAGGCACATATTTCAAAATCCGCATGGCTTGATTTGAGAAAATATGTATTTTGATTGATTTGATTTGGGCCATCTGAGCCTAAAATTTCAGCCCAACTTTATCCTAAATAACAACCTGAGGGGCTAAAACACAGTTTTAAGTCTGCAACCTGGAAACCTTCAAGGAAAAATGACTCTCATATTTTGGAAGAATTCTGCAGACCTTAAGTTAAAACAACAATTTCAAACATTTAAAAACTTCTGATCTCACTCTGTCTGTCCTCCACTTTGCTGGCTTGTCTACCCTAACTGTCAGTCTGTCTCTGTCATGCCTCCCACTGTTGAGTTTCCTGTGTCTCTCTTGGTTGGTTTCATTCTGTTTCTGGTTCAGCTGACTGGGGCCCATGTGTACAGAGCTTTAGTAGTGGTATGCGACGAGAGCCAAATTAACGCTGCATGTTGCCATATGAGAAACTGAAGTACAACAAGTAACACAGAACAGATGGACACCAGAGTCTGGTTGTTGGAAAATAATTTTCCACTGATGTTGCAAACTCCTCTCTTACTGTCAGTGAGAGAGAAAGAGAGAGAGAGAGAGAGAGACAGAGGGAAAAAAACAGAGAATGTGCACTGAAAGAAAAACACAGCATAGATGCAGAGACCAGGACGTGCAAAAATAAATGCAAACAAAAGAATACATAAGCATATTTAAATGCATTTTGACTTCAACTGTGTAACAATTCTGTTGCTTTAATTGGGACATTACTCCACATTAGGCTTTCTAAGAAGGCCTATTACTGGAAATACTTCTATTTTCTTTTGACTGAAGGCTCAAGATAAGGTGTCATGTGACCCTGATGGGACAGAAAGGCAAAGACAAAGCTTTTACCATATATGCCAACATACATAAAAGGCATGTGAAGGAACATACAGAGAGAGCACAAGCACATGCAGGCATGCGAGGACAAACTCAGTGAGCAACATGATACATAGTGTAGGCACATGTACACTCCAGCATGAAATGAAACCATGTGGGAAAGATTAGGCCTAGAAGAGCTGGAACAAACACATGCAAAAGCACAGACACACACACACACACACACACACACACACACAGATGAGATTAGATGAAGAGGGGGTGTGATTAAGATGAAGTCTACAGGAGGTCTGAGGAAACATATCTGCCATCAGACTGCGGCAGTCTGTGGGAACTGACTCTGGAAGACAGAATACCATGATTTTCCTGGCAAGACGCTAACCTTGTCTGTAACCTTGACTACTGTACGTCAGATGAAAGGAAAAGTAAAGCTTGCTCGTTGAAGAAACAGCTCCCTCGCTTGAGAGAGAGTCAAAGCTGTGGAAGGCTACTAGATTTGTTAGATTTGTTAATTGTTTTTGGGTCCTGGTGTCAGTTTGTACTCATCGAGGTACTCGGGTTAAAGGCCCGAAGCGAGATAAAGAATTTGAGGTTTAAGTCTCAGACGACACTGAGGACATTATGGAAGACTTCTGCTCCTTTTCAGCTGACATGACAAGATTCACTTCTGCAATAAAATAAGTGTTACATCTCATCGGCTTTGGTATTTTGTCATTCCATCTGCACAAAAAACAACTTAACTGAACTAAAACCTGCTTATTATGATCTTGTCATTCATTTTCCCAGCAGGACAAATAGATAATATGCACAAGAACAAGTTGTGGAGAGTTGCAGTGAATTATGCCATCATTTTTCATCCAATTGGTAACAAAAGACGTTTTTTTTCTCTTATTAAAAAAATCTACCATCCAACCTCACTGTGACATTGCTAAGTTTACTATTTCATAGCTTTAATCTCTGGCCATTATAAAGACTATAAAGTGTTAAACAAGCACAGGTATAGGTAAATAGTTTTATACTCTCACAACTAATATGCAAACAGCAAAATGATAGTGGCCACTAAGATGAAGGCTCTAGCCTCTTTCAAGATTTTCTTTTTGTTCTGTCTTCACTTCAAACCAAAACCATAAGTGCAGTTATTTGTCTATAGTTTTGTTATCTCTGCTACTTTCTGTGTTGTATGTACACAAAACATATCACATGGATATGATCAAAACTATTGATTGATAGACACAAGAACTGCATGCGTGCCTAGATGCAAATGTACAAGCAGTCTGACAGTCACATTGATTTTTCCCGTGTTTTCCATTAATATGTTTCACCTCTGTCCTCCTGCAAAATAGAGAGCTGTTGTTTTGTGCTTTCACCTCTTCAGGTTATCTGAATTACGCAGCTCAAAGCTGTGTTTTGACACCTGCACAGCATGCAACTTCATCTGGCAATGCATTGTGTAGGCCAGTTAAATATATGCACATTATTCAGATTATTTTATAATACTATAATTCTGCTTTTTACCATGCAATGAAATATGACATGATAACTTTACAGAGTTGTAAAATTCTGTCTAACTAATGTAGTATATACACCCTTTTGCACTTTTTAAATATTGTGCTATTTATATTTTAACTTATGCAGAAGTGAAAATGGCCTACACTTTTAGCTACAATTACAGAACAAAACAGACATTTGTTAGGGCTTGCCCAGAGGGGTTCTGCATCTTTCACTGGTGGGTGGGGGTGCGAACCATGTTTACTGTTGCCTTCAACATTTTTTAAAATATTTAAAGTCAGTCTGATAAAAATAGCCAATGATAATGTAATGTGTTGCATGAAATCTGACAGGAGATTAGTGTTATTGCATTTTCAGGCTAATACCTACAAAGTGGCAACTTTGCCTTGACTGGAGCTTTCTCACACGAATACATTATCAGTTTCCATGCAGCTTCCTCTCTTGTGTTAAATGAGCTCACTGATATTACTGTTTCTCACACATTAAGACATGCACAGAAAGATATAAATAAAAACACACGAGTTCTATCCATGGATTATTATTTTCAGCACCATATGTGTGCAGCTCGCAGGCATGCATGCTGCACACACCGACACACACAGAGTTAAAGAAAGCCCACAGATGTGTGAAACCCCAATTATCATCCACAAAAAAGAAACTGTACCAACACAATATATAACGTGACAACCCCAACATATTCCTAGTTTGTTTAGGTTACGTCTTTTGAATGCATGTGCTTTTTCTTGTGTCTGTGCGCATGCTAGTCCACAGCTCTCCTTCCTTTTAAGGCCATTCTCAGGGCCTTAACTCTGCCCTGCCAAGATTATATACACACACACACACACACACACACAAGCGAGAGGGAGAGCACTCAGACCAGCAGTGCAGTTGGCTAACTTAGGCAGCACTGCAATCAGCCAGGCAGATCCTGCCAATGCCTTCCCATATTCTGAACAAACATGCATGCCTGTGCACATACATGCACACACATATATACACACACACATACACACAACACACGGCTCTGGCTTTATCATCAACTGAATTACCTCACACACATGGTTAGGGCTGCAGCTGACTAAAGAGTTGAGGGCTGCTAAATATAAAACACTACAAGCATACATATACACTCAGACACACACATGCATGCAACTCTGTTTGCGCCAGAACACACACTTGCACACACCCTGAAGAGACTTAACTCTGCTTCCAGTGACCTTATAGATGGTGGAGGCTAGGACAGCAGTCAACTGAGCAGCTCTGATTACTGGTTAGGGAATCTTGGGGGACTGGGTGTGCAAGCACATGCAGCCTTGCAGCTGGCCCCATCTGGAAATATTGCAGGGTTTTATGCCATGAGGTTTCATGTGGGGAGCCAAGCATGCATATTAGAGAAAAAAAAGACATCCTGCTGTGCTGTGTTGAGCTGTCAGGCAAAGTCAAGGGAAAGCGTGCTGATCTTTTTTGCTCCTAACTTAAAAATGCAAGTTGCTGAAATAAACAATTATACTTGAAAATGTGACAATTTCATAATTTCTGAGTTGATGTATTAATCATGGAGTGATAAGCAGAAAAGTTATGACTGGCTGAAGCAAACCCCAAACAAACAGGAAGTAGTGTAGGAGGCATATCTACTCACCAAAGAGTAAAAGAAGACATGAATGTTGCAGATTCTTTGAGGTAATTCAGCACAGAAATGTCACAGTGGGCAAACACTAAGCTAGGTTAATGCATAAAAATTACTGTATTATAAAGAGATCAATGAAGCACAAACAGATTAAATCAATCTTTACTAATACAAACAGTAACTCCATTTCCTCAAGCTTCTTTAACTAGGTTAAAGGGCAAACTACCTCTTACACGATCTTCAAAGGTTATCTGTGTGCAACAAATGATGGAGTTTTAACAGTGACACTGCTACTCTGCATGCAAGACAAGAACAGACGCAATGCTCTGATTAGTTTTCATTAGTCTAAGCTGTGACTAGACTGGTAATATCTCTCTTTTTCTTCTTCAGCTTGGTAACCACCAAAGTCTGCTCAACATCACAGCGCACGCTGTAGCTGCAGTTGAAAAACAAATCAATCACAGGAGGCAAAGATGTGATGAAAACCACCAATAAAATGCACATTTTTCTGAGGCAAAGCTAAATGTCATCAGAGCTTTTGTCGTGTTTTGTCATGTGGCGAACTGTACACCAAAAGCAGCTTCTTAGATGCGGCAAAATATCATTTATGAAAACAAAACAAACACAGGCAGAGAATAGAGACAATCTGAAAACGGAGGGGGGAAAACCCCTGTGACTGAAACAGCTGGAAACACAAAATGACTTTGTTCCTGTGTGTGTTTGAGTATTCTGTGTGTGTTAATTTAGAGTATGTACAGTACACAATGAAACTGAGTACACCCGTGAGCAATATCACCAAAATGTCAAATGAAATGTCAAAATTGCACTTGCACTAATAATCTTACAATAATGATCACTTTTAAATTGAAGTGTAGGGTATTTGATCTTATGTGAGATCAGGTGAGACTTACATGCAAAAAAAGTCAGTTTACCTGTGATCCGTGCAATTTGATAACACCTGTGATTTCCAAGTCTAACTGCATGAACAAGGTTATAAAAAAAACTGAACACCACAGCTTCCTCAGTTTTAGCCTCCACAGGGTAAGGAACTGCCTGGACAGGTAAGAAACCAGACTGTGAGATTTCACTAAGAGGGGTGAGGACGCAAGAGCAACAGTAGGCTACTGAACATAGGGCCAAACACAGTTGCAGCAGGTTACGGTTCAGAAAGGTACAGGCAGAGCTACTCAACAGAAGGCGCAGTGGACATCCTCATAAAAATGACGCCACATACACCCACTTCTTGCATAACGCTATAACTGAAAACTGCTTAAGACTTGGCAGAAGGATTATCTGTGTAAACTGCATTTCAGTGATCTATCAGCCGTGAGAAAGACAATGCACAGAAGTCAGCTTACGAGGGATCTCAAGAGGAAAAAACATCGCTCACAAAACACCACAAAACTGTAAACAAATTTTGCCAAATTTGTTTGGATCGGGTAGGGTTCAGTGTGTCTGAAGTGCACCTGGCCAGACTGCCAGTGACTTTACAGCCAAGTATGACCCCAGAATGGCAGGACAGAATGCAACTCAGTAATGAAGAGTGTGCTGACTTCTTCATTATACTTAAATTGGTCAACAGCTCTGTTTTCCAAATTAATTTGTTTCATTCCTCTGCTTTGGGCTAAAAACAAATAACAGCACATTAAAAGTGACAGGATTTGTAATGACTTCATTTAGTGATACTGAGGTGGTGTACCTAATTTTGTTATGTGCTTGTGACACAGCCAAACCGGTATTAACCAGCACTTTAAAGGCTTCTCTGTGGGTTTCCATATTGATGAACACAAGCAGATCTACAGAATCTTGCATGATATGAAACACAACCGAGGAACCTGCCAGCTGTTACATGCTTCACTGCTGCAGAGTTCTGAGAAGCAAGCCAACAAACAAAAGAATTGTAGACACACAACTTGTGAAACACAGTCATATGAAAACAGGCATCTGCTCTACTGAGAAAACAGTGATTATGCAACTTGAGTAGTTTGTCGCCATCTGCTTATTGCAACTAAAATAAATGTGGAAATATGAGATAAAATCATAAAATGTTGAAGTAAGTCAGAACCAAATGACAAATTTATGAATTAAAACGTGATTATATGGCTATAAATTGGAACTAGCTGTCAAACCTTTCATGGCACCTCTGTAAACACCTTTAAAAAGAACAGTGAAGAACTTTCAGAACTTTTCTACTTGGTTGAGGTAGATAATCTCTCTCCCATGACTTTGCACCAAGCATAAAGCAGGAATCATGGCTTGTTTAGACTAGCTAAGTATAAAGACAGGAAGGGACAGGGTAAGGAAAACGGGTCTGTTTTTGTCCACAGTTAAAAAAGAACACTTAATTGACACTATTTCTCACTTTTCATCCGTGTAATACAAAAAGAAATAAAAACATTAATCTGTGGGTTTTAGGTGAGTTGGATACCGAACCACCTTTTGACAAAATGTTCCAGTGGATGTGATATATGATGCAGGACAGGACTAGTACAGAGATGTGAGCAGATGAGTTTCCATCTTATTTTCAGAAAGAAAGAAAAATAATTTGAAAATCTGTGACTACTCCTTTAATTTGTGATGTCAGCGAATGTACTTCACACAATCAGCTGCTTAACAATCAGAAAAATGGTTGGTGGCATGTCTGTTTTGCAGACACCCCCTCCTTCACTCCTCACTATACATTTTTGCATCTTTGTATTCACCAGAGGCCAAAAGAATACAGAGCTTAGATTCATAACATTACCATCCATTTTCCCCATGAAAATATGGAAATATGGCTCTAGCTCCATGACATACTTTAATGCTGCAATATATCGCTGTGCCCACTGAACTCAAGTGAAGACTTTACAACCACTTTGTAACTAATGTCCTGAGCCTCTTTAGACATCAGTTCTAAGTTACCACATTTTGCTTGAGCTGCAATTAAACCAAAGTATTTTCTCTTAAAGCCTGAATTTATCATATTTGGAAAGGATCATGAAAAAGCCAGTAATTAACGTATATGTGCGGTGTTTCACTTTACGGATCATAGAGCTCCAACTGGTACTTCTCCTCCTCCTCTTACACCTCCCTCCACCTGAGCATCCCTGATCCTCCTGACCAGCAGGCGGCAGCGCCATAGCGGGCTGAGAGTCTGAGATAGTGTCATCCACCAGGTACCCTAGTTGGCCCTTACAGCAGCCACCACCTCTGACCTCCCTCTGTCTTCACAGCTTCAAGGCAGAACCTACTTAAACGATCCAAATTGAGAGGCTACTCCCGCTTACAGACCAATGTGAAGCGCCTGGGGTGGCTTCAGGAGTTCAAAACAAGAGGAAGAGTGGGAGGAAGAGGAGGATACATACATCCTCATTTGAGGAAATCCCACCCACTCTGTCACCATTATTGGGGGAATGCTGCTGTTGTTGATGGTGGGGATGGGGCTGCTTGGGGAAAGGTCCTGGGATAAGGGGTGGTAGGCCAATGCTTGAAAAAATCCTCTCACAGTCTCCTGGATTTGACTGACAGAGTATGTGTGACGCCAGCATGTCCAGGGTTGGAGGCCGAGGAGTCAGAGGAGTACTGCTGAGATACCTGGGATTACCTGCCTAAGCGCCAGAGATCTCCTCGTTATGGCTGTGATCAGCAGTGACCACAAGGACGCTATGTGCTCCACCCTCTGAGCACCACTGGGTTTCCTGACAGGAGCCCCTGCATATTGTCGTAGTGGCTGCCTCACCGCTCACCACCACTGCCTCCACCTTTGGTGGTACCATAAAGTAAACAGGGCAGCTCCTCCACTTGGCCGGCCTGCCTCCCGATAGTCCTGCACCTCCAGACAAAGATGTGATCCGATCGACCAGTCACAGGCTGTGATGAAGGACGGGCCACTGGAGATGTGGAGGATGCACTCACCAGGGCGAGCAGAGCATGTGCTCTGGGCTGGAGAGGAGTGCCATCTTTGCTCTAATTCTCGCGCAGAAGTGCCTTGGAAGAGGTCAAAACTGCTTGAAAAATGTCTCTGGTGGGAGCACGCCATGTTGCGCCACCTTCACGGTCAGTCCGCCAGCCGCCGGGCCAAAGATGGCGCGTAGCTCGCAGAACCCCTCCAGCCTCTTGGGCGCTAGCACGCCAGGGCCTCCTGTTGTTGTGGTGGTGTTGGCTGACGGATATGTTACCATTCATTGCAGTAACCAGACCGCTGAGAATCACTGCTGCAGACAAAGATGGTTGAAAAGAGACAGAAAAAGAAACGAGAAAAGAGAAATGGATGGATGGAGAGGAGGTGGGGTGAAGGATGGTTCAAAGACAAGAGTGGGGGATGGACAGTTTAGAGAGGAGAAAAAAGATGATTGAGGGACAAACAAAGGAGAGATAGAAATGTAATTAGAGGCAACCAAGATACGTGAAGTGTTGAGCAAGAACTGAGCACTAAAGATGAACTGGCAAACAGTCACAGCATTTCTTTGAACTACTTGAAAGTTTTGAAACGTTCAAACATTGGGAAAAGAACAGCCAAAGTCTGATTTATCTGCACTCAATCTTAAATGGCCCAAATTGGATTATATGGCCTGCAAAGAATCTCTGGCAATCAACCAGTCAGCAGAGTATCTTAACAGATAAGGACGGCCACAGTTCACTCAAAGGACAATGGGTGTTCCATTCAGCTGGGGAGAAAAAAAAACCCATCTTACCAAGAGCAAAAAACAACAAAAATATATATGCATATATATGAAACTAAAATTGAAAACTAAAAAAAATAAAATAAAAAAGAGAAATGAGGAGAATGAGGTGAATTGGAGTCAGTAAAGATAACTAAATCAGTTCCAAATTGCAACGATATGGGACTCAAATATTTGAAATGAATGAAAACAGTAATAAGTAATTCGGACACACTGAATGAGGTTCCTGACTGAGGAAGTACGGTTAGAAATTTCAATCAACTACACTGCCTGCTCGGCCATCTGTGTGTTTGGTGTTTACGTGACCTGTTTCAAATGTTCTCTTCTTTCCTCTTTTTTTTTTTTTTTTTACCCTAAGGTGAAGACTCTGCATATGTTGTGGCCGTTATGGACTCTGCACCCTATCTACTCAATCAATTTGTCCCTTTCAGCAGATGACATAGAACAGGTTGTTTACTCTTGAAAAATTTTGTTGCCCAAATTTCTGGAATTGGTGAAGGGAACTGCTTACAAATAGTTTTACGATTATTTAGAGTTTGTGGCTGGGAATTTGGTCTGCATGAAGTTGCTTATTTTCTCCTGTTTTTGGAAGACTTTTCTCACACACATTGAATTAAGTTTCGAGTAACCTTGGACAGTTTGGTCTCCACATTTCATCCTGCTATTCGTCATTCTCTCTGTTCTGTGCTTTGTTTCACTCTGCTTCTGTTGCTACACATTGATACTTGTATTCTGGGTTGGTTTTAACCTTGCAGGTTTCTCTCTCGGTAGAAACATGGACATGATTGTGAACCTAGAAGAGTCAAAACAATTTTCCACCACTTTTCTCTTTGGGCCATATAAAGACACTATCAGTAGTTTGAGGCAACCACTTTGCTATCATCCGCCTGTGCAGAAAGAAGCAGTCTTCACAGTGCACATGCTCTACTATCCACCTTGGTTAGCTACCAGCTATATTTGTAATTACAGAACGAGGAGTGGTTTAAGAGTTAACCAGCCATGCTCCACAGAAAAAGAGGAAACAGGATGTATCTTAAGTGTTCAGTAAGAGCCTAACCTGTGCTTCATCTGTTCAGCACCCTTTTGCCATTCCCTGATGTGGTATACACCATTTCTGGACCCAGAGTACGGTCAGCCCACAGTTAGAGAAGATTAGCAAGAAGTATACATTTTCAAAGAACTACAACAGACCTTAATATGTAAGAGTGGAGCTTGTTTATGCAGATAGCCTGATGACGATAAGCAATACAAAGCAATTGCTTGAGTTGCTAGATTACATTGCTGTGTACCAACTCATCAGATCTTTAATGACCACTTATCAAGAAGTTTAGGGACATGAAGTACCTTTGCCTGATTATAAACTGTAGCATGATAGGATTTGCAAAGTTACATTTATAGTGGTTGATTATTTCAAGAAAGCAGGAATATGTGTAGAGTATTTCACCAAGAAACATACTGGCAGGCCACTAAGGTTCTAAAGAACTGGAGATATTTTTTCAAAGATACCATGCATTATGTAACAACTGTAGTTCATTTCATACACTGCTGTATACACATTTTCCATAAAATGGAGCAGCTACACCACAGTAAGACCTCGCCACAGAAAATTGACAAGGATTATCATTTCAACCACAACATAAAGTTTAAGATTACATACCACATCTTCTCCAGTGCAGCAGAGGGAAGGGTCTATTCCTAAATACAGGAAGCGGCGGGAGTGTGTCTGTGTGTGTATGTGCGTACGGTGGGGTTGTGGGGATTGCTAGACTGGTCCAACAGGATCACAGAAACCACAAGAAATAGAGGGGTGGGGGTAAGTTATGCCGGTCGGGCCAAACATGAGCAACATGTCCTTCTGCCTTCTTCTCCTTCTCCGTGTCCTTAAACGACGATATCTGAGAAGAAAAGCCAGGAATTCCGGACGAGTCATGTGACAGGCCCTCATGATTTTCATCTGTTCTATAACATACCAGGGACACGTGTCAATGAGGGAGGAAAACTTACATCGTGGAACACAGGCCATCAGTTCCTGGCTGTGTCCTGTCACAACAACTAATTCCCTTCCTGTACTTCATAGAGCATGCTCAGTGCATGCCCCCAGCCCCTGCATGGCCCCCAGAAGCCTGTTTCATCTGCGTAATAGCCCAGCGATGACTCAGCAATGACTGACCACAGAACATACACACACACATGCACGCATATACACATACAGACGCACACTCTCTCGATGTATCCTCTGGGGCTCGGCTGTCTCTGTTCCCATGGTTTTCCTTTCTTTTCATCCTGTCCTCTGCATGAGATTCCAGATGTGTTTGGATCTATGCCTTTACCCTACCTTGACTGGGGTCAAATAGATACATTCAAAGTTGTGAGGAAACAAAAGGCTGACATAGTTCGGTGTCTCCATCTCTGTTCGCATCTCTAACCTCGTGCTTTGTTATCGTATTATTGTTTTATAGACAGCGTTCGCGGGGGGATGACAAGAGAGAGGCCAATTCAAACACACTATGTCGCAATGGAAAACATTCCTGCACAACAGAGCCCAAGTTCCTGCATTCCCTTGTTTTTCTCTCTTCCTCACCTTACTCACCCTCCTCCTCAGCTTCTCTCCACATGCCTACTTTACTGTGACACACACGCACTCACACACACACACAGGCAATACTGATTGCTTTCTTCGTCTCTCTCATGTGTTTAGAAATCTGGTGACAGCTTTTTCCGCAGCGTCGACAAATTAGTTAGCCCGGAGAAACTGCTGCCTGAGCAATCAGGGCTGCGGCTGATGTCGACACTGCTTGTAGGCTTTTGGCAAGAAAACAAAAAGAGCGAATCAAACAAATGCTACTGTTTGCATGCCTCACCCATGAATGCAAAGTTACTAATGCCAGGCTTCACCTGCTGTCATTGTCACAGGACACTTATAACACTCAGTCATTTGCCTTACTGGGCAGGGGATGCATATGTCAGACAGGTGCTAGAAAAATAGTCTGCCAGGAAAAGCAGCTCGTGACTGACTGACTGACACTGAGAGAAATATACAGGCTCTCTATCTGAACCACTGACATGTATTGTGAGGTCTACCGAATGGCAAATATGGAACAATATGTGAAACTATTTCGATCAATCTAATTGTTTATAATTTTTCGTTAAAAGTTCCAAATATTCTCTGCCTCAGCTTTAATGTGTAGATTTCTGCTTTTCTGTGTTTATTCTGATCGACATTAAACATCTAGCCTAGGCCGACATAAAAAGCAATTTACACACCACGCTTGGGTTCTGGGAATGTGATGGGTATTTTACACCATTTTCACAGAATATTCAAGAAACCAATATGAAGTACTACCCACAATGATATGACTGTTCTGATGCACTCAAACTACAAGGCTGCCTTCGTAATTCATAATCAAAAATTGAAGTTTAGACTGTGATGTGAGTTGTTTTAGAGAATCACTTTTAGATGTGAATGGGTTAAAAAGCAGGAAGAAATATCAGCCCTACAAATCAAGATAAAAAACAACAAAATAGTGACAGCTCTTACCTTTCCTCATAACTTATGCTCCCAACACCCGTGAAATGGAACTAACTCCTTTTTTACTGGGGACAGCTTACAACTGTTTTTAATTGCTATATGAAACAGGATGTTGAAAGACACAATGAATTTTATCAGTGAGCAAGGAGTAACTCATGACTTGTATCAGTTTCCTCAGAGTTGATTTTAACACAGACAACCCTTGAATGGGATGAAGGTGTGATGTAGCTGTCATTCCTAAGCAATGCCCAGACAGAATGGAAGAGTTAGCAGTTTTCCCTTGGTGACCAGTCAACAGTATCCTGGTTGTGGTCATTGGGAGCAGAGTCAAAAACATAGTCTGAAACCAGCATTGCCTTCAATGCACACACACACACACACACACATATACTGCTTAAGCCTCAGATTATATACCACACACAAACATTACCACTACAACTTTAAGATTTCCAAAAAGAGGAGGAGATGGTATCTACTTGTGCACAACCAAGTCATTAAACCTACAAAGACTGACGCTTATACAACACGTAGAGAATTACTGCGCTGCCTTACAGAAGCCCTTAAGCTGCAGGGAGGTCCTATTTATCTCAAGAGCTTGCATCAGCCTCCCTCACACACCACTCAGGTGCCCCTGCTGTCCCCAGCTGGAACAATTTTTGCTTGATGTTCATGTATGTCACATTCACAGCAGGCAGCAACCACTATGGCCTGTGTATGCTAAAAGCTAGCATGTGGTTTAAGATGCAGTACTTCTAATGGCCACTAGATGTGTTGCTTGTAAAAAAAAAAAAATCTCATACAGAGCTGATTTTTTAAATCAGGTAATTAGGTTTTAATAACTTGATTAATTTCTTTGTAACAAAGGCCCTTGTCATTTTCAGACTTATTAATCCAATAGATGTTTAATTTTATGGGGATATGTGGAGTGAGTAAAGAGAATTATTGACACTCTGTAGAAATGATTAGTCAACTAACTGTTAAACTAGTAGACAAAAAACAAAAATCAGCAACTAATTTGTGATTTCTGGGTTAGTTGCCGGATTTAGCTTGGATCTTACTCAACTTGATTATGGATCAGCATTTTTAAAGTATCTTGTTAAAATGCTAAAACATTTAATGGTGGCCACCTCTACACGAGATTTTACTTCTTTTCCTTTGTTCATACTACAGTAAATTTAATCTCTTGGATTTTATGCTGTCAGTTGACACAATGAGATTTGCTGCTTTTCTGTGTCTACTCTCAATGAAAATTGAATATCTTTGTGTAGTCTAGACAAAAAATATGAAAATTTCGGCCCCAGGAATCAGTAATGGCTTAATATTATTATTATTACACATATATTATTATTTGACAAACCAATCAGCAGATTGATCAGTACTGTTGTAAAGCCCAGGCACCTATCCACAGTGGATGTTAGGGAGGTTGTCTCCGCACCAATTACTTAACTAGCAGAGCCCAGGATGGGACATGAAGAAAATAAAAAATTTGAATTTTCAGATGTTGAGCCCTCCTGGCCCAGAAATCTGTGGGATGACATAAAATGGATTCAAAGTTATTATGAGCACAGTTTTCCTCATTTCCTAATAACCGTAGCCCTGATACCAGAAGTTGAACTAACCACTTTCTACAGACAGAAAAAGCACATGACAATGTCACACAGCTCCAGGAAAGGTGATGTTTGATCTATCGGGACAAGCAAGAAAGTCAAAGATTAAACACTGTGCCAACTATGTCCAAATCTTTATTTTCTGACCACAACGACTAACACCATGCCATTGGAGCAGTAAACTCAACCTCAAGTCCCAAAACATCCTCGCAGGAAAAACTATGCATGACGCCAAGACACTACTCTGTATTTTTACAGTCATACTGGTTACACCATCTCACTGTCAGGTGACAAGTGGAGCTCTACTTGTAGCCAACACACACAAAGAGACAGATGTCTGTGAGCCACTGTCTGAGAATGTGTATAAGGCATAATTCCATGTGTCAGCCTGGCTGTTCAATAATATAGAAATAGATGTCTCAATTGTCATAGTCATTAAATAAAATGCACTTTATAGCAAGCCATGTTCCTTCTGACTTTATAGCCCTGGCCTTTGCTACCAGGATCAGCCGATTCCACCATTGCTTACGACTAATTAGTCTGTATGGCACAAGGCTCTGAGTCAAACGCTTCCAGTTTTTCCCGTAAAACTGGAGTGGGAAAAAAA